>LFIW01000084.1:0-12221 GCA_001625285.1 Colletotrichum incanum
AAAAGGGGGTTATGTTGATGGTTGTGGCATTTTCGGATGGCTCGGATGTGGGGGTGGCTCGTATGTGGGGTGGGTGGGTTATAGCCTTCGTTGTTGCGTTATACGACGACATCACCACTCAAGGGCCGTACATGACATCTACTTATTGCTAAGATTCATTCAACAGTTCAAAACTCACACCGAACAATCTCAAATACGAGACGAATGTTCTTGGAAGAACTATCATAGTCTTGCAAAATGCATCGAGGCCGCACGGGATCTAGCTGTTATAGACTTCTGGATCAACACACAGTGGTCTGTTATTCAACTTAGGGACAAACCTGCCAGCTGGGGACATGAACTCAGCCTAATGGGAAAAGTTTAATTGCTCGAAGTCCCACTCCATTATTTACACGACTCACAGGCCAAATGATCATCAATGGATCTTCTACCATCTGGATCTAGATGCCTACTGTTTACCGATAATTGACATTCCACTTCACAATGGTTCTCGAGTCGCACGGTACCACATCGTGGAACATAGATTTGGGCATTTGAACTTTGCAACGTGGACATTGAAAAACGGAGCGTGTGCTCTTCAGAAGAGGCTCTGCTTCAAAAGTAGTTCAATTTGGCGGATGGCAGGTCATCTAGGAATTCCTACAAAATAGCGCAGCCGCAGCCTTGCATTGTCGCTCAGCTTTGGCCCGTGTGGTTGCAGTGATCGTTCCCAACGCGTCTTTCCCGATTTGAATGGTTCGGAGGAGGGCTTTCCATGCGACAATGGCCTTTCAACATATCACCGCCGGATCGACAACGTGAATCAGAATCTGCGAGCTCTCGTTCTCCACTGATAATCTCCTTGCTTTTTTTGCTGTTGCGAAAGTTATAAAGACAATGCTCGGAGACCAGCACATGAAGGGCATGTGGAGGGGTAAATAGAGCGTTAGGTATTTGGACTGTAGCCATTTATCACGTACACCGCGCCGTAATATATAAATACCGAGACCCGAGCTGATCATGAGTCACAGTGGATGACTAAACTCAATTGACAAGAGCTGCCTTGAGAGTTAGAAGGTTGATTGACGGCCAAGAGTAATATGGCTGTAGCTGGAGCGTTGAAAGAACTTTTTTACTCATGGTTGAAGGTAATATTGGATTTAAGTAGGCTGAGTTGTCGAGGAAATTAGCTCTCATTCTGTTCGGACTATCGTGAACATACACCTCCAGTCCATGAAGCCTCATGAGTCTGGACTAGTAGAAATGAGGCTAAGTTCAAGGCAAAAGTGTTGTTTCATGGAGACAAACATGGATTACACGGTATAGAATTAGTTATAAAGTGGACAAATCTAATTTCGAGTGCTTCTTAACGTCGACTCTAGCCTCAACCAAAGGTGGCAGGCAGTGCGGCCGGTGCTAGGGTGCGCAGAGAAAAGACCTTTATTTAGAGTTAATCTCACCTGGAGCAAACTATGCATGGCAGCGGGGGGATTCGAAGGTTGGACTTAATTAGCGCGCGAAACAAAACAACACTTCCTCGGCGCGTTCAGCAAGTTAGGGTGAGCCAGTGGCACATTTCGGTCCGGCCTCTGTCGCCATCCCACCCCCGCGAGCACGACATCGACGAAAATCCCTTTGAGTTTCCTCATTTTCACCACCGGCCTCCTTGGCGTTGCAACGTAGGGCAGACGAGGACCCTCCCAACCTCTCGTGCCGCTCCACAGCGGTCCTGGGGTCCCCAGGCTCCCCAGGACACTCCAACTGAACAGTCTGAACTCCAACATGGAGAGGAGCGCCAAGCTACTTTAGATATGGGCTACCCTCTGAGCTTTCCAGCGACCTTCCGTAACTGGAAGGCCTTTAACTCAGTCCCCGGGCAGCCTCGCCGCCGCCGAGACGACCTAGCCTGCTGACGCCCTCTTGGCGGCGACACTCGTCTCACCCATCCCAACCATACTAAGACGGCTCAGCATTGTCAGCGCGACCATCGAGAAGGTTTACTGGATGGATGCGCCCTCGCGAGCTTGCTGGCATTTATGACGATTCAGCTTCAAGAGGCAGCTCAGCAGCAGCTCTTACGCCCTGGAAAAAGCCCAGCGGCGCCCGTCTTCGCCTCGTGTCAGCCGCCCGTGGCACACACACCCATGTAAATACACTATTTCTTCTGGAACGGCGTAAAAAACCTTTTAAGATTTGACCGGGTGGAGTGGGTGGTGGATGTTGGACCGATGAGGCTATTTTGTGGTTTTCCCCACATCTGGTTCGCTGAAGCTCCCAAGGTTCGTCAATACCTACCGCTTCTCGTCTCTCCCTCTCGACCACATGTTTCCGATGCATGGGCAATCCATCCTCGTGGTGCCAGGCAGCGAGTCGCTTCGCATCTTGAACCTTGCGTGACGTTGCATCGCAATGACGTGCGGGGCCCTGCTAAGCAGCGCGACGCCTTGCATGGGATGATCACCCGTTCACCGTTGGTCTTGTCTTGGGTTGCGATGCAGCAAGGAGCTCATTTGCAGGGCGCATATATAGCTCCTGGAAGTCCCCCTGGTGAGCAGCCTATCCGCCGATCGTCCTGTCTCTGTTTTGAAGCTTCACTCTGCTACCTCGTTGTTGAAGCTCCTGTTGGTGGTGCCTCCCAACGCACGAACGCGCCAACAACGATGAGTTTACCACTCAAACACGACCACCATGTCGGGGAGGACAGCCATGTTGCGCGGGACGATATCTCGACGGAGGAGGTTGGCGTTGTCAAGCAACAGGAAACGTACGCTTTTGATGAATCGCGTAAGATCGGTGTCACAGGCGCCGTTTTCCTGATTCTCAACAAGATGATTGGTACCGGAAGTAAGTCCGCGACAATCCAGTGACGGAGCTACAAGCCATGAACACGCACTCACAATCGCAACCCAGTCTTTTCCACGCCTTCTGGTATCTTCCAGTCCACTGGCTCGGTGGGCGTTGCGCTCATGCTCTGGGTCATTGGTGGCGTCCTCACCTTTTGCGGTATGAGCGTCTTCCTCGAATTCGGCCTCGCGATCCCCCGCTCCGGCGGCGAGAAGAACTACCTCGAGCGCGCCTACAAACACCCCAAGTACCTCGCGACCTGCGTCCTGGCATCGCAAATGATCCTCCTCGGCTTCTCGTCCGGAAATTCTCTCGCTTTTGGCCGATACATTCTCTTTGCGTCCGGTTCAAGCTCACCAGACGGCTGGGTCGCCCGCGGCATCGGTATTGCTGGCGCCACGTTCGCCGTTGGCATCCATGCCATCACGCCTAAGTGGGGCATCCGTCTATTCAATGTGTTGGGCGTTTTCAAGGTCATCGTGCTTCTCTTCATCGTATTCTCCGGGTTTGCTGCCCTTGCCGGCCGTCGCCTCGTACCAAACCCCCACAACTTTGACAACGCCTTCCGCATCGAGGAGGGAGAGGGATACGGCAATGGTGGTGTCTACGGCTATGCGACTGCCCTACTTCGTATCATCTACAGTTACAAGGGATGGGAGAACGCCAATTACGTCGTCGGCGAGCTCAAGAACCCGCGCAAGACTTTGGCCGTTGCTGCCCCCATTGCAATTGGTGGCGTCACTATTCTCTACGTTCTCGCCAACGGTAAGCAGATCGAAACTAGTAGCGCACCTTGTCCTCTTAATGTTCTAACGATGTGTCAGTGGCCTACTTTGCCGCCATTCCCAAGACCGAGCTTGCCACCTCCGAGGTCATTGTTGCCGGAGTCTTCTTCCGCAATGTCTTCGGCAACAGCGCTGGTGCCAGAGCTCTACCGGCCTTCGTCGCCATTAGCAACTTGGGCAACGTGCTTGCCGTCAGTTTTGCTCACGCCCGTCTGAACCAGGAGCTGGCCAAGGAAGGCCTGCTGCCCTTCAGTAGGTTCTGGGCTTCGAACAAACCCTTCAACGCCCCTGCTGCGGCAGTATGTTCCCCTCGAGTGCCAGTGTCATCCCTGAGTTGCTTATACTAACTTATTGCTCCAGCTATTCCTTCACTGGATTGTGACCGTTATCGTTCTCGTTGCGCCACCAGCGGGTCCAGCTTATAACTTCATAACCGACCTTTATACGTATCCTGGTGCCTGGATCAACGCGTTTGTCGGAATGTACGTCTCCCATCGCAATGGTCCTTCAAGTCCTAACATTGTGACTAACATTGATGACAGCGGTCTTCTCTATCTCCAATGGAGCAAGAAGGAGAACTGGACGTCTCCTTGGCATACTTACTTCCCTATCACGGTGCTCTACGTCCTCGCCAATGTCTTCTTGTGCATCGTTCCGTTCATTCCTCCCACAGGCTCTTGGACCGCCGATGGCTACCCGTACTACGTCTTCCCCATCGTTGGTGTTGGCGTGCTTCTACTGGGTGGCGTTTACTGGGGTTTCTGGACCAAGTTCTTCCCTGCCATTGGCGGTTACAGGATTGTGGCTGAGAGGACTTACGATCAGGAGGGTCACGAGGTTATCCGGTATCGCAAGGTCAGCACCAAGAATGGCCATTCGGGACCCATCGATTAAGTTAGACGCTCCAACATCGCTAGATATCTTGTGGGCTAGACGTCATCTTGTTGGAAAAGGCCAACGGTGCTTGCTCTGCAAATGTGTACCCCCCAAACATTAGAAAACTAAATCTTAATG
Source organism: Colletotrichum incanum (assembly GCA_001625285.1). Classification (NCBI taxonomy): domain Eukaryota; kingdom Fungi; phylum Ascomycota; class Sordariomycetes; order Glomerellales; family Glomerellaceae; genus Colletotrichum; species Colletotrichum incanum. The sequence continues at coordinate 4,623 of LFIW01000084.1, forward strand.
TTTCATCGTGTAGCCTCTTTATAATCTCAACCGAAAGTTTAACATCTTGCCTTGTGATCCTTCGAGTATCTAAGAGTAATGTATCGAACTATAAGCGGAACAGTACGGTGAAAGATTTAATAGTGAACCGTTATTTGTATTTCGTCTCGGCTTGCTACTCGTTATATGTCATGTGGTAAAGACTCCTTCCAGGAAGAGTGACAGTATTTCTATATTCCGTCTCAGTGGCGTAATTTAGATATCAGCCATAAAACTTAGGCGCAAATATCTGTTCACGGTAGACGGAGTCAATCATCGTGCACGCACGCCGGATGTAGGCGTTTTAACCATTAGCCTCAATCAAAAGCACAAGAAAAAGACACTCAATTGAAAACCATACTGTGGCCAACATGATAAGAATTTCTTTGTACGGAATGCAGCTTAAAGCATTGCAGTCAACAATGAGTTCAGATGATACCTAAACCTCGGAACAAAACAGGCTGATAACAATTTCTTAACACTACAAATCCATACTCGATCATTGTCGGATTTACTCAAGGCGCTTGTCCTCAAGACCCTCAGTGTCTCCAGGTTCGCGATATTCGCCAGCAGGACGAGCGCCGCGAGTACGCTCCTTCAATATATTGCTCTTGTCGATAGCTTCCTTGTCATCACGGTCTGAGAACGAGTAAGTATGGGGAATCAGATACTGCTTGGAGATAACTCACCAAGTTGAGCGTCAGAGTCGGCAATCTCGGCGTCAATGGGATCTGCAACCTTGGCCTCGTCACCAACGACACTGATGGGCTGACGGTCACCCTGGCGGGAGACGTACTCGTTGTCCTTGACCTCGCCAGTGGGAACTTCGTTGGATGACATGATGTGTTTGAATTAGATTTTTGTGGGGGAGTGCAAAAATTTGTTGTGGTGTAGTTAAGAAGGGATGGAAGTTAGCTAAGTTGAGTACTGGGTGTGATAGATATGTTCTCATGGTTAAACTGCTCCGGATTCAAGAGACTTGATATAGAGGCTCTGCCAACAGCCTCCAACATCAGTATCTGCCTACGCTGGTCTGAAAACACCATAGTCCAAATCGTGATATCATCATCGCCTTTGCCCATCGTCTATGACGCTGTCATTTACGCGAAGCAAACGCGCACAACGCGCACCGAGCTCGCTGCTACAGGAACCGTGCCGTTATCAACTAGAAATGGCCGGTCTCTGAGCGAATTGTCGAAGCCGCTAACGGGTGCCACGTTCCACGGCTCAAAGGGCAGGCTGTCGACCGGGCCAGCCTCCCAGGAGCTCAACCTTTCATTTGGCAAAAGCAATGCAGGGGGAATTCCACCATCTCTGTTTAGCCCCAATTCTTGATCGCAAGCCCCATCGATCGTCCCTGATCGATCGTCTGAAACCCGATTGGACAATAGCGCAGTGCAATAATGGCCTCTGGGAGCCGAAAGATCCCCAACCCCTTGACTTTCTCGGTGAAAAGTATGTGGGCCCTGTCCCAGCTCATACATAGTAAATACACCGGTATGTCGGTACTAACCACCTGCCTGCAGATGCCGAGTATCACTCTGTTATTTTAATTTTCCTTTGCCAAAGAAGTGCTCGATTTACAGCATTACGCTATTAGCTATCCAGAGATCTCTGTTCCAAAGGCGCTGTGCTCAATTGAGCGCGCCATCATCGTCGAGGGACGAATGCTGGTAGGGTATTTTGGCCTGTTCAGCTCGCAAGACCCTCACCGAGCAGACAAAGCAACTCTAATGGTGACCGTCAGGCCTCACCGAGATAGACTCCTCCGCGCACGTTCGGTCTGACGTCATGCCTTGTTTCGCTTAGCGATGGAAAGCAAACAGGTGCGCGGGCCGCATCATATTGACGTCTCCCGTCGCCCCAGCACGCCTCAGCTCCGCCTCGAAACAGCAATGATCCCCGACCCGTCTCAAAAGTCTTACATCACCCACCACCAGTAAAAGCAAACCGGAACTCTGGGGAAAGCCCCCGAAAGCAAGATTCAGCATGCCGAGTCGGGTACCGATTGCCAGTGGGAAGAAAATGCCCAGTAAAGTTCTTGGTGGTTTGCAGTGTTTTACGCACAGGAAAACGCACCGGAAACGCCCCTTTCATAATGGAGTTGCTCCCCACCTATGTGTACTCGCAATGCTCTGTTCTTCTGTATTATGTGCTCCGATTTCCACATAGCGATTTTTGGATGATTCTCGACAATCGTACCAAAAAATTCGACGTTCCACAGTCGTCCTTCCCCCGGTCTTAGCTCCCTCCAAGTGCTGCCTCCGATCGGATCGTGTCCATCGGACCCTTAGCACAACTGCATCAAACAACAATCAAGGCGTCACTGGCTGCAACTAGGAAAGAGACCAGAGCAAACGGCTCGTCGATAGCCTATCAAGTCCCCGCGTTCTAGCCTTTCCGCTTCCGGAGAATCTCAAAAGCAATTCAGGCACCTCCCACGTGGTAGATCCTTAGATTCGCATCGCTCATTATGCCGTCACGACACGACCGCCACCACAAGGAGCGCGTCGTATACGACGACGATGACCCATACTACGATGACTACTCTTATGAACGACCGAGAGCATCACGCCGCGTTTCCCGCAGCGCTCATGCATACGATGCCGGCGGAGCGGGGCACCACCACAGCCGACGATACTCTCCCAGCCCCGCCCGTCCTAGCCGCGCGCGCTCCGAGGACCACCGAGCCAGCCGTCCCTCCACCCGTCGACAAGATAGCTACTCAGACTACTCCGACAGCGAGGATGATCGGCACCGTCGACGGGGGCACGGCCACAGTAGCAGCCGACGGAGGGACAGCAAGGCATCTGGATCATCGAGGGGACTGCAGCGCCGCGAGTCGGACAAGGCAGCCATACTACAGGCAGCCGCCAGTGCCGCTGTTGTCGCTGGCGCGACGGAGGCTTGGAGGATGAGGAAAGAGAAAACGTCGTGGTCAAGAAAGGGCACAAGGATGGCGACAGCTGCGGCTGGTGCTGCGGCCATCGCGGCGTTCAACAACAACGCCAATGGATCACATGGAGGCAAAGACTCGGGTGGAAGCAGGAAAGATGCCTTGCAGGCTACACTTGGAGGCTTGCTGGTCAACCGTCTAGCCAATGGAGGTGGTCGAAAGTGAATGTGTGGTATAGAGGGACCATGGGCAATGTCACAATTGGACACGATGATGACCATGAAAAGTTTCCCTGCTGCCATTTAACGAAGGCTATGGGATCAATGACTTTATAGATATGCATAGACGACGATAATTAAATACCAGGCGTTCAAAGGGTATCCAACTTTAGACGATATTAGGACCACAGGAACGCCTATTTAACCAGAAGGTCGGCCGCGGCCTTGACACGTTTGCCCATGCCACCTGGCAAAACTTCGGCCAGCGTTACATGGTGTCATAGACATAGATTACACGTCCGGTGCCTCATTGAGATCAATGCTGAAGACATAAGTGTGATGAGCGAAAGGCAAATTCGAATCCCGCTATTCAACAATACCGGCACGTTGACTGTCGTTGAGAGAAACAAACTTACTACATTGATATCGCCAACGGCATTTCAGCAGCATTTCTTGGTTCACTAAGACTGCCTGCGTAAATGTCTGATATCAAAGAAATTTACCACCTTGAGGCAAGTCATAGCAGCTAACCAAGCTTACAATCAATACTTTCACACTGCCCTCTTCACACCGAGTGGGATAAGATTTTAGATCAACAGGCGGACCTCATATTCAATTGACCTATCGTCATTTAAATCTTTGTTTACGTATGGTTGACATTCTCATTCGCGCACTCCGCTGTAAAACTGCTCCAAGGACTTTGTTCGAGTGGGAGGTAAAATAATGCAAATACCTTTGTGACATGAACTTGAATTTAGGTGGCTATCACATGCTTGGACATCGCGTAGATCAGGCATATATTTCTTAGAGAACGTTGGTAACTAATTCCTTCGCATGGAGTACCCCAGATTTAAAAGGGCTTTTCTTAGTCGGGATACCCTGGTGGAAAAGTCGAGAATCAACGAGGAGACACATCAGCTTGTACACCATGGCTAGTATTCTTCAAGAAGAATGAGACGACGGCATGATCCGCTGCCACACGAGCTGACGTGGTTCTTGACGCTGGCGAGAAGCAAGAACCCCGTGTCCACGTGTAAACCGTCTTGGCTGACACGTTGGCGACTTTCCAACTGCCGGTGCTCGTGGGGTCAGCGTCATCTCATACATTGTAGACATCCAATCACGTGAGGTTACGAAAGAGTAATTAGTTTCCAAAAAAAAAATTCTTTTTTTACAAAGCCGCAGAATCGTTGCTCAGCTGCATTAGGGCTGTTTTGACCTTTCTGCAACAGAGGGGGGTGTTACGCGGGTGATACAATGAATCGCCGGTTTTCTTCTAGGCTGTCTCATGGATAGGGTCATATCAGCACCAGAATGAGTTTTAAAGAGACGCAAGAAGTTTCACGGCATACATTGAAGTTTAAGAAATAGACTCGTATACTCTAATGGGCCTCCTTCTTCTTCTTCTTCTTCTTCTTCTTCTTCTTCTTCTTACTATGATATTTTTCTTTTGTTATAAATTACTTGTGGTTGTCTAGAGAAGTGGAATCAATTCAGGCCTGATAGAAACGCAACGGGGTATCCTGTCACCCTCAGGGCTGGTTCTGTGTTGAGCGGCAAGCCGACCATGTGGTAAGACAGGAAGTCTTCGGTGAAAAAGCCTGTCTCACTCCCCTGCGAATGCACCGGAAATCATTTTCATCGAGCCGATGGTAGCACAAGAATCCCTGAAGATTCCAAATGGTTGAAAAATATAGACATGCAACGTCTCGAGGTAACATAGACCTTGCTGTGTGGTGCATTTCGTCCACCTTGTGGCGCACCGTTTTCTGGTTCACTTCTCACAGTGGGGCTACCCACATCACGATCGGTCGACCAGGCTGGATTCTACCATCTTGCAACGAGAGGTTGGAAACGCGACTCGAAGACATTGTTCCATGACATGGAGAATGCAACGTCAGCCCAGGCTACCCGTTCGCTGCTCGCACGATACCTAGTTCTGACCTTAACCCGACGCTAGACTGACAATCCAACCACCTTGTGAGGAAGTGGAATTGAGAGCTGCATCCGCAACGTTCCCCGGATGGCGCTAAGTGTCGTAGGGAAACAAAGACGCCTCTTGGCAGCCTTATCGCGTGCCAGGGACAAGTGGATTGGCGCGGCTCTTGGGTTGTTAATGGTACGTCGTGAGATGGGATTGTTGAGGCTGGACCCATGTCTCAATGGCGTTTTCGCAAATCAAGCTATCAGGGTTGTTGGTTGATGGTCCATCGAACCATCATGGCCACGTGTGGGTATGGAATAGATGGGGCCGAATACGTGGGGTTGATATCATGAACTTGGACTCTCACGAACAATACAAAGTTGACGCGACCAGCGCAGTTCATCAATCGTATACTTACCAGGTTAGCATACTTAACATGAAATGCAAGAGTTTGTGCAACACGTATGATCCCGGACTTTGCAGATGTTTTGTTGCAACCTGCTACCATCGTGCCGTGGCCTAATTAGAGGCTAGAGCTTGGATAAGATGATAAATCACATCATCCAAGACCTGCGTAGGCGTCAACTCCGATGTCTCGGTACAATCGCAAGCAGCCTATGATGAAGCTCGGAGGCCGGACCGAGAGTAGTCTATAGGTCCAACAGGTTATCCCCAGATTCGGAATGAGTAGCGGGGAAACCGGAACTGCATGATGACAGCGCCCGCTAGGAGAAGGTGTGTGAGCTTACGAGGATTTGAAGAGCCGACACATCGAAGACGCGAGAGCCAACGATAACGGGCGAACGCCACGCACCAGCCTTTGTACGTTAAACATCTTAGGCCTGTTGGTTTTTCTTTCCTTGCGGGGCATTGTGATGAGTCGGGGATCCCTGGGCACGGAACCGACTCCGACGTCCAATCGGGCGCCCTTGTTGAAAGGGCTGCGCTGACGTGCCGCAACGTTTGGCGGAGCTGAATGAAACACAGAAACGTTGCTCTATGTAATATCGTATGTATTGATGCCCACACTAGCCACAGCGACATTCTTGCCTGGATGTGAGCCGACCTGCTCCTGAAAACCGAAATGCAATGACGAGCCTGACGAAGCAGGCCAAGTCTTTGAGGACCAGCTTCTCTGGGTACGTAGAACAGGTAGGCAAGATCAACGCACATCCTGCACTATGTGATCATATTTGCGACGGAATGAGATCTTCTTTCCGGTTGCTAACCAATTCAACCCCTCACATCGCAACCGCGCTCTGCAGAGCGGGCACATCCATTGTAAGGCGCCAAGATGCTGAATCCTGGCGACTTGGGAGAGTATTCCTCGAAAGGGCGTGGGCACTGTGACTGGAGTCTATCAGTTTTGGTTTCTCAAGCTTCAGGGGCTGGTGACGGACCTGAATTCAGTATCTGACCCGATGGCTTGGTCATGTACAAAGTCGATACCGCAGGTGTAAACAAGACAAATTGATCAGCAGTCTTACCTGCAACACAGTTCCGTTTGGGCTTGCATGCCGTCTAGTAGATACGAAGTACCTAACCCTGGGACAACTAGCAATCCTTACTTCTCGGTGCAGTGCGGTAGGGTCATGGCGACGCCTCATTCAAGCATTTAGATACCACAGTAGCCTGCTGGGACGACGGTCAGACACGCGATAGTTGTGAAGTGGATTCGATTGTGAAGATGAGGGGTCGTTTTCATCATCTTGGATCGGATATAACAAAAGGTTTCCTCGTTGAACCAAGTAAAATAGGTATCCATCCCCGCGCATTACCCCGTAAAACATTTCCCTGACCATTCCGCGCAGTGGATAAACTCCTGCCTTTGAACGCCTTGCTTTTAAAAAACCAACCGGCCACGCATCCCACGGCCTCTCGCCGGCTGTGACTTCCCCCTCTCCCCCCCTTGAAGAACCCATGTATCCGTAAGTTTACACCCAAAATTTCCCACGTCTAGTTACACCCTTCATCGTGGAAGACACTGAAAACTCGTGTCACCACCGTGTCATCTGCAGGCGGCCCTTTTTCGTTCCATCGGGTACGTCGGCGCCGCCATGCCTCCCGCCTTAGCCTGGCCCTTCTGTTCCTTGTCCACTGCCGCGCCCTTGTTCAGTACGTATTTAGTTGCCTGGCAGCGCAGCCAGCTGCTTATAGCCGGATGGTTGCACTTGGCGTGGTCCATGAGCGCATTCTTAGCATCCATTACTTGGCTCAACACTTCGGAGTATTCGCGGTGGAGCTCGCGGTTGCGGGCTTCGGCGATGTTCATCGCTGCTTCGAGATCTGCGGTCTGCTGCTTTTGCTTCTGCCAGTTACGAGCCGAAGCCCGCCTGTGACGTTCGCGGTCGTGTGATGGAGTCTCCTGGCCTGGAGACTTGCTCGGGGTCTTGTTTTTTGTCGGGGCATTGTCGTTGCTTTTAGTGTCGCTCCCCACGCCAGCGGTGACCGAGGAGCCCCGGTGACAGATTGACTGTGTAGTTACTAGTGACATAACGAGTGTGGGACAAGTTGGTTGTTTTTTCTTGAGTGTTCCCAAGGAG
>LFIW01000827.1:0-10834 GCA_001625285.1 Colletotrichum incanum
AAACCCCCCCCCAAAAAAAAACCGTGATCGGACCCCTTTCGTCATAGCAGTCCTCGGCGCAGGGCCACAACTAGCCGCAGTCGCGAGTCAGCCGTAGTGATTCTGCAAGGCCGATGAAATGGAAAAAGAGTTAGGGCTGCACATCAGGTCGACTGTCACGAGCCACTCGTATATGTAGCAGGCAAGGTGTTCGAAAACCAAGACATGATCTCGCCAAAAAGGCATGATGCATAAAATCCGTTGCCGCTGTGCCTGGGACACTCGGCGTGTAACCTGAAGACCTAAACATACACAATGCTCATGATGCGCTGTTGTTCCTCGCCCCCCCCATAATGCCGTCCCTGGCAGTCTAGTGATAACTCATGCATTCTCAACTGAGATGCAACGCTTCTTCATCTTCTGCATGGACAGATTCTCTGCCATTTCCATCGCCGTATTCTTAGTATTCTTTCTCTGAAACCCAGTTTCGGTACAAGTACTGAGATCGTTGAAATAACTATCCCTGGTACATGTATGCGCGATAACGTGAGAAAAAGCTGGGCCGATTGACATCCTCGTAGTCAAAGCCGTCTCAAAGCTGCACAACGCACTAATCATTCGCTGAGTTCTCTCAACGGCGACTGCTGGTAGCTGCTGCTGGTGAGGGGCCGTGGAGGTCGACGTTGAAAGTCCATCGTCCTGAGCATGTTAGTCAAATAACCCTTGGGGGAGAGGGGAGGGTTACGATGCCATACCATTTGCAAGGTTGTCCGCAGTGTCTTCGAGCAGGATAATGCGCCGCTTCTTGCAATACGATGTCTTATCCATGATATCCACCTTCAGCTTCTTGTCACAGAGCTCCGTGACAGGCTTCTCAAACATCTCCGACAAAGCTTCGACGGCCATCTCAAGGTCCTTTTGATTGTCTTCGAAGATCTCGGTCAAGTTGTTCCGCGCCAGGTAGAAGGCAAAAGCGTATGTCCACTTGAGAGTTTGTCGGCAGGTCTGAAGGGTCTGTGAAGCCTGATTGAGGTACTGCACCTCAATCCAAGACATGCCCGAGGCGGTCTGAAGCTGCACCATCTTCTTTTCCGTCTTGTGATAGATATCCTTGTCCAATTTGGCAGACTGCTCATGGTTGGCATAGCGATTGTAGTAGTGTAGATACCGCTCCAGTGAGATACGCGACTTGGCTTGCGCGTCGCGAGCCTCGGTACCACTCTTCTCCTCGAAACGGTTGCAGTTGTACCAACTCGTTCCGTGCTCAGACCAGAGTCCCATACACATCCAGCAGAATTCGTGCTTGCACTTGCGGCACGTCATGTGGTTGCAGCCACCGTTCTTCTCGATTGTGGAGTTACATTTGGGGCACTCTTTGGTGTTGGCCGAGATCCAGTTAGCAGTCTCGGAATCGTCAGCGCACTTCTTGAGCCATCTCTTGACGAGCTCGCATGGTGCCGGTTGGTGGTCGTTGAGGATGCAGCCAAAGCAGAAGCGATGGCCACAGCCACAAGCGACTGTAGGAACGATCCTATCCAGGTCCTTCTTCTTGATGCCGCACTCGACGGCGTTGGGGCAGTCGGGTGCCGGGCACCATTTGAGGGTGTCCTTGTCCTCCACATATGTCCGGTTCAGCAGTTCGTTGTACCGTGAGTTGAGGTCTGAGGCAACAAGCAGGTCCAAGGACTTTGAGTCGATGATGCGGCCGCATCCCTCGGCAGGGCACTGGATGCGAGCAGCCTCACCCTCTTCGCGAATCTTCTGGGTAAGGTAGTGACGATAGCATTCAACGCAGTATCGGTGGCCGCACTTGAGGGAAAAGGTCTGAAGGCCGTCCTCGTCCTCGCAGCAAATGTCGCACATAAAGCCTGGAATGGCCTCGAGTTTGGGCGGGCCGCTGACGTTGGAGCCGAGGCCTGCTGCTTCCAGGACCTTGTTGGCGCCGTCCATGTAATCCTCGATAAGACGCTCTTTGTTCCATCTGAAGTGCCGCAACAATATCGCGACGTCTTCCTTGCGGATGTTGAGAATCATGTTGACCTCGTCGATCATGTCATCCTGCTGGCGTTGAATGTCCTTGGGTTCGTAGACTTTGAAGGAGATGTCGTAGGCAACCTTCTTCTTTGTGTCGGAGTCTTTGATCATGCCCAGGTCGGCGTCGGGCTCGTCATCGAAGTCATCCTCGTCAAAGTCTGCAGAGAAAACAAAGAGGTTAGCTTGTGGTGAGAGAGCGGAGTGCCTTTTGGCGGGGGGAGGCGTACCGTCAGGGCCAGACATGTCCTCGCCGCTGTCATCCTGCATGATCTCATCCTCGCTCGAGAGAGCCGACATAAAGTCTTCCTCGGAATCCATACCGTTACTCGCGGTGGTGAGGGGGGTCGGCGGAGCGTCTTGTTTGGCAGCTGAGGCGATCCTCTTCTTTGGCAAGATGTCTTGGGTATTGGAGGATATCGTCGCCTCAGCGGCCTTTCGCTTCCGCGTGGTGGGAGGAATGGTGCCGACTGCAGATGGAGGCGAGGGAAGCGTTTCCTCTAGTGGAAACGGTGCAGGTCAAGTAGGGATGCGGGCGTTTCAGTGACGGGAACGAAGATGGAGTCCAGACACTGGAAAGGGAGGGCTCGCGATGTCGGTCGGTGGCGTGGGAGTCACTCTGGAGAGGGTGGAGGGGTTGATGAGTTGCAGGCTGCGATAATCCAAGGCTGAGGCTACAACCAGGTATAAGGAATGGGATGGGTCGGGAAGGTCGAGATTGCCGGTGAGTAGCAGAGGAAAGGGAGTAGTCGATCGTCGGGATTAGTCAGGGAAGGAAGGGGAAAGACCTCGGTCGGTTGCCTACGGTGTAGAAGACGAAGGCGGCGTTTTTGGGGGGGGGGGGGGTGGTTGTGGATGTAGAAGTGGGATTGAATGTGTAAGGTCAGGCAGGTAGACTACTGTTGCGGAGATGGAGTGCGGAAGGGTGAGTGAGAGCGGGCAGGCAGGAGAGTGGGATGTGGAATGAGTGGGTGGATGGAACGACGGGAGAGAGTCGGACGGTTTGGCAGTAATGACGGAAGTGTTGGTTGGACGGATGCGCTGAGGGGGAGGAGTTCGAGTGACTTGTGACTTGGTGGAGACGTACGCCAGCTGCAATGTACCTCGACTGGGGGCCGTTCTTTCGTCGGTTGGTTTTCGGAGGAGCAAGGGGAGGAAAAGAGGGATACGACCACACGGCACAGGGCACAGGACTCGCTGACTGGAGGGGCTCTCCAGCACACTATCGACGCTACGTGCCAAACGTACCAATGTGTCTACCCTGCTCTCTTGATCTTGCGAGACAAGACGGAACGAAGAACCGGGGTTGGCGATCACAAACTCCCAGGGGCAAGATGAAGCCAGGGTGCAAGGCTCAAGGTCACAGGGCCGTGTAAGCTTCTAGTTTGCGCTTTTCTGCGCTTTCTGCGGTACATAGGGGGTGTTGCCGGGTAGAAATTAAGGAGCGGGCAAGGCATGGCACAGCACGGCACAGCACAAAGCAGAGCATCGCAACGAGGAACAGTCTTGGGTCAAGTTGCAACTGGGGGCCCTCCTCCCCGTGCCAGTGTCACTGCAAGTGCCTGGCCAGTGACCGTGTCCAACGCCCGACAGGTGACTCCGTGGCCCTTGCGGCCTCGTTCTCCGTCCTTGCTCTGGGCTGGTGTCTGTCAGTTTGCTCACCCGGACTTGTGCGAAGGGTGGGTGTCGTGAGTTGGTCGGGTGCATGACGCTGAGCGATTCACACGCCTGCCCTGAGCGCCACTTGCTGTTGCCTTCCACGCTCGATAAGCAGGGCGAAACCTGTCGGGAATTTCTCGGTCTGGTCCCATCTTAGTCATTCCAGCTTATCGATAAGCCGCCACATCTCGTCCAGGGTCACACCTTTTTCATAGTCTCGGCCCTGCATTTGTCAGGCGGGAGCGGCCCGGCACCAAGTGGCTCCGATGTCGCCGGTCGAGCGAGGTGTCAGTGTGTCCACAAACATCCGGGTCGGCCAGCTGCGCCGGCAAGCTTTTGTCCCGTCCGAACCATGCGGTCGTTCCGTTATTCCTCAGAAGCTGCTGTATGCTTTGGTATGGTGATATGCAGATGTTTAGTTTATGGAACAGAGCGTGGTTCAGGTCACCCTGCAAGTGCCGATCTCTAGGACAATGCTTTGCAGGCTTCCATTTTGCGCCAAATAATTCAGGTATACTGGATTTTGCCCATATCTCGTGTACAAGCTCTCCTTCTTCATCCTACATCGCAGTCATGCATCCAGATATGGCTTTTTAGCTCAAACGCCTGGCTAGAGGCGATACCCCCCCCTCAACCCAGGACCTTGTCGGCCAGAGAGACTGCAAAAATCATTAGCCACCATCCTCAATAAATATGCCGCGGGACCGGATCTCACCCTTAGTTCCAATGTTATCGGGCTCGACGTGGGCCTCCTTGACCTTGCCGTTCTCAATGACAAGGGTGTAACGCTTGCTGCGGTCGTTGCCGAAGATGGCTTTGCTGTCAAAGTCGACCTCGAGCGACTTGGTGAACTCGCCGGCAGGGTCACCCAGGAATCGGATCTGTCGCCGCATTAGCTATTCATTGTACATTCAACAATATCAACGGTAACTCAACGTACGCCAGTCTCGCCAGCGGGGTCCAATTGGTCACCCCAAGCCTTCATCCTATTAGGCCGTCAGCATCACGAGTATCCGTCTCCAGCGATCAACCAAGAGAAGCCTACACAAAGGGGTCGTTGACGGAGACGACAAACACGGCGCCCTGCTCCTTGAGCTTGGGGTGGTTGATGTACGAAGGGATGTGGCTCGCCGAGCATGCGGGCGAAAAGGCGGCGGGGACACCAATGATGAGGCCGTTGGTGACCTTGGCGAACTCGTCGGCGAGGTTAACCTTGTTACCCGGCGAGTTCTCTACGAGCACGTCCAGGTCGGGCACGGCATCGCCCGTCTTGACGAAGGCGCGGGGTGTCGAGTGGAAGGCCCTGGCCGGGACGGCGGGGCGCGCGAGGGCGACTCTTCTTGCTGCGAAGCGGAAAGCCATTGTTGTTTTGGTGATAGGCGTTAGGGGGTTGGTTCGAATCAATTGGTGTTGTCCAAAGTTCGTGATGGTGATGGGAGACCGGGGGGACAGAAGTTGGATGAAATGGTTTATGTTTTGGGGAGAGCAAGCGGCTGGGGAGGCTTGGGGGAGCTCCCTCGAGCTGAAAGCTAAGGAGCGGCGCGTCCACTCACCAATTGAGACATTCGCTTGGCTGAGCTCGCAATTTGTTATGACATCAGACCAACGTTTCTATGCCCAACCGCAACTGAACAGCCCCTGTATCTCCTGTGAGACAATGCAACAATTCCCACCGTTTACAAGCCTGCATTTCAAAGCAAACTTCCGGGTTATCATGCATGGCACAATAGTGCGAACAGGCCTCACCTTTCTTTTTTCTTTTTCCCAAACCAGTATCTAGCTCTCAAGGTCATCGTTCCCCTATTCAGTGCGTCGCGATTCAGGCGCAGGCATCGGTTGGTCATTGCGGTTTACTATAGGCGTTGGGGTATCATTAATTAACTAGGGTATTTCTGGGCTCCTTGACCTCGCGGCTTCGTGTTACTATCCCTTCTTCACCATCTATTACCTCTGTCATCCGTTGCCATGCTATCATTCACCCACCCTTAATTCCTGCCTCAAACTCCCATCAGCAGCCGGTTCTCCGACATTGTACCTCTTGGAAACGAGACTGCCCGTTGTTAGTATTAACCTCTGCTGATGGAAAGGTACCTATCAAGAAACTTACCTCCAGTTCAAATTACCAGTGCAAATTGTCTTGAGCGTCGCAGCTATCTGCCGTGTTGCGTCCGCGTCCGCCTGGCTCTGGTTGATCAACCTGCGTTCGCAGACGTCGAACTGCCTGACCGCTTTCTTGATTTCGTCGACAACCTCTCTGATGACTGCTTCCAAGTCGCCGTCTTGGCTGTTCCAGACCCGGACCGGCACCACGCTGAGAGTCCGCCCTTTGCGCTGCACTCATGTTAGTCGTCGCCAACGTACACAAGATGGTGTTTCTTACCAACTCTTTTCTCAAGGAGAGCAGATCGTTCGTCCTGTTACACAATCGTCAGCTTCATGCCCATTTCAACCCGCAACTCGTGGACGACGAACAGGCCAACAATGATGGCAACCGACTGCAACATCATCTTATACGGATGGGAGTCAAAGACGAACGACGGCCATTGCAGGCCTGAGGCGAACCTTCTCCAGTTAGCACAACCTCGTCTCACACGAGGATCATCTCGACACTTACTCTGCTAACGCGCAAAGTGGGCCTGTGCCCCCCGTCTTCTTGCGAAGCATCTCATACTTGAGATCCGTTGGCACCTCTCCACTCTCGATATACCGCATCTCCTGCACTGTTGAGTCGATGTACTCAAAGAGACTGACTCTCAGCCTCCGACACTGATCTGGCACAACTTGTCAACTGGCAATCGCCGCACCTATGGCCCGCCCATACTCACCTTTGTCGTATTGCTGGCATATCATCTTCGCAACTGGCTGGAAATCCGAGATAACAGGTGTCGTCGCTGGTTCCTTTGGCCCCTCCGAGAGTTGGAGATATTGCGCAATGTACTCTTTGGTTTTGCCGCGAAATTCTTTCGCCTTGGCTTGGCTCTCATACTCCAAGGCCTCAATGTAGTCATCGAGCCTACCCTGCCAGAGGACCATCAACGTCAGAGTCCCGAGCTTTTCCCTTGAAACGTTTGGCCAGAGGCTGTTACGTCGGCGTCAGCAAGTGCTGTTCAAGTGGCTTCTGTGGAAAAAGAAAAGAAATACTCACCAAGAGGCAAGCAACGTTGGGTTGGCTTCCGTGACGTTAGCAACATCTTGTGGAGGAGCATCACTGCATTATCAGCATAACTAAACATATCGCAAAGGTCCAACGCAACTCACCACTTCTCCAGGAAGACGTTGATCAAACCCTCGATCTCGGAGGCGTGGACGTTCTTCCCGGACGGCCAGTGGCTTATCATCCGTCGCAGGTCAGGGATGACCATCACCCGGCTGTCGAGCCGACTGGCCAATTGTGCGCTCTCAGTGTGTGCAACCGCCATCTCTCAGACTCAAGTACTTTGGTTCGGGCCGGAGGGGACTTGTCACAATTGAAGTGTTTCTTCTTCAAAAAATGTGACTCTGGGGTTCAGTCGAGGGGCGTGTGTGAGTCTTGTTTTGATGAGGCCGTGTGGTCGGTGTGGAGACATTGCGAGATTAAGTCAATGCTACCTATCCATGAACGAGTGGATAAGTTGATATAGAAAACCGAGAGAGTGCAACTTAATCACTTGCCTGCTGGCTCATGCAAGTGAATTTGGGACAGTAGCCCCCTGAATCGATCTTCAGATTTCGACAATCGGCCAGGTTCACTGGGCGGGGCGCGGGGTCACCCGCGTGTGGTGGGAATCAACATGGGTTGGAAGCTGTCAATCAACGAAGGTTTGAAACAAGCGTACTTGCCCACCGGGCAATACTGGTTCGGTGAGTGTCGGTGAAGGGAGGGGGATGCAACCATGGAAACTTGGCAACAAAGTGATGCTCAGGATTTGGCGGTACGGAAGACTGGGCATCATCGTAAGAAGCCGCGATGCGGCATGAGTGTGGTACGACAGGATCTGAAGCCAATAGCAACTACCAAAATTGGGTCGAGGATTCAATCGATCCCACCATCGTCAGTAGCAACACCACGCCATTTGCAAGTAATTTTGTCTTTTTTCGCGCGTCTGCTTCCATATTGTGTGACGCAAAGTTGTTTGCTATACTCAAACCCTGCGTCGAAGGCCCACGACACAGGCCTGTAAGATACGTGTAGATAAACAACAGGAGACATCAGCATCCGCACTGCAGTGGTTTTCTACAGTAGTCCGCAACTGAACTCGAAGGGGAAGATTCGCTCATACATATGCTCTCGATGACTTGAAGCAAAGTCTTATTCGTTTGTTGTGTGAGGATGCGGGAATCCATGAAGGAACCTGTCACTCATCCGGTCACGAACCAACCTGTCGAGGCTCTGTTCCGCTGCGTCTTTCACTCCCACGCTGTGTTTGATAATGCGTCATCTACACAAATCACCAACCAATCTTGCTCCTTGTCGTTTCTCGTATCTGTTGGAACGTTGAATCACGGCTGACGCATGTTCAAAAGTTGTGATAGAGAGATGTGATTCACCCCGGCCCTAAGTCATATCTTAAGCTCTGATGCCGATGCAAGTGATTCACTATTTCAATCGACTGTCAATGATGAGATCAAAGTTGTTGGTCATGTTGAGATATATACTCTCTTGGCGGCCTCCTAAGGCTCTTGAGTGGCAAGAGTGGGACGGCTGGACTTCAGTGCACTGTTGACGGCTCTGCGTCCTCACCGATTCTGCCGTCCACTACAGATTGCTCGATACACGCTAAATAGACGTCCAAGGACACATGATCGCGAAGTCTTGTGCATGTTTCAAACTAGCATGCCACCAGCTTGGAGGCACCTTGTTCTAGACCAGCGGATCTGTCTTCATTTGAATTGCGATAGGGGTCAGTCAAAGAACGCTTATCCTTTTTCTAAGGACCAGAATTTTTAAGGAAACACCTAGTATATAATCAAGTGTTAAATCAGAGGGACCACATCTCACAGGGTATCTAAAGTTTTCAAATCACATACGGCATCAAGAAACGCGCACTAGGCGTTGCTGTATGGGTCTTCCTAACCTTGTATTTGTTTGTGTCTAGCTGTCTGGGTCGTCTGTCGAAGCCTGCGCCCGAAATCTCTCTCCTAGTCTGCTTTCCCATTTCACGTATTTTCAAGCCCGCATACGTCAGAGCCCGAGATTGCATCCAAAAGGACTTCGACTACCGGCCTTCTATTCCGGCCACTCGGCCCTGATCCCCATTTACCATTGATCAAGACCAGTCATGGCGCCGGTTCCTTGGTGTTGAGCTTGTGCCGCGATGAAACGAACTACCGTCAATATCTATCTTTGGGTGGAAAGAACCTTTAAGGAAATATTTGAGGTCTCTAATAGTAAGTCAAGTCAATGGTTATGATGAGAGTTCATTTTCTATAGTTCTGGGTGAGGACTTTCGTATAAATCTCATCCGTCCGATGCCACCTACCATCAGGATCCCCTTATGAAGTCGTCGCCGTGATGCCCAGCTCCGACACCGTCGACTACGAAACCATGGGCCTATCCCGAATTGCCTTCTTCAAGATACAATCAGGCATCGTGGGAAGGTTCTAGGCCAAGAAAGGCGATCGGGCCATTTTGGTGGCTGTATCTCGAGACCTCTGTTTCTATCCACGTATTTCTCAGGTCGAGGCCATTTCAGTCTCAATGCAGACTGTTTGTAGATTCAACTGATCCCCCTCACCTTCTGGTCCCTAGCTCATGTTTATTCGCTCCCGCTCAGTTCAGAGACGAAGGCTGATCTTCGACTCAGCTCTCACCATTCGGCTTACAGTTTCAATGTCCTAACCTCCCTGCCTGTGGCACGATGCCTGGCTCTTCCGTCTCGCAGCCTACCAGAAATTATTTACGGAACCTGGACACGACGCAAACCATTGAATCTCAATCCACAAGAAAGCGGCCGTCACTGAGCGAACCGCGGCCCTCCTGGGCCCGAGCCACGAGCCTATGGCCGTCCTTGCCGAGAGCATGTACTTTAATTCAAGCCGCACCCTCCTATTCCTAAACCATGTGTCTTCAGTCTGTCGGAATGGTCATCAACGAAGTTGATACCTCTTTAATAGTGAGAAAGTAGTTGAGCCGATCAACAGGATGAATTCTATTCCGAAGACCCCAGTCCCAGATACAACTGCCGTGGTATTGGACGTGGTTGCAAAATGAGTGGACTCTTCTGTCCTGAAATATCGAACGCTTCAAGCTCACAGAGGAGGAATAATTGCTCTTCATTACATCTGTCATGATACCCAGCCTCTATGGCAGTCTGGTGGATTTCAAGGAAGCAATACATCTGTGATCGACCCATGTGACTTCCTCATTCCTAACCTTCTATTGTCTAGATCTCGGGCGTTCGTCAATTATGCCCCAACCCTCCAACATGCATCTAAGGTTCTTAGATCTCTGATCTTCCATATATCGCTGAATTTAGCTGGAATTGGTGAAAGTCTAGAGCTCTGAACAGCCAAAACTTTGAAAGGAACATCACGTATAAATCTGGAAGCAAAACCCAATACCTTCGGTTATCCTTTCTAAACACACCCGCTCTATTCGTTCCTGAGGGGCACTCATTCACAATCTAAAGGGCCGCGATGTCTATTATTGGAAGGATGTAAATGTCTTTGTCGCTTCGATCTTGCCTAAAACAGAAATTCTGGGATCCCTCCATTTGTCTCTTCGTCGTTGCGTAGCCCAAGATGATGACAATACCAAGACTGATTGATTTCCGACAAATCCACCTCGACCAAGCTCGCATCCCCTCGTCTACTGAAGATTGAGAACATTATCAACGGCAAAGAAGATCGCCAATGTCGTTGAAGCGTGAGTAAGGGTCCAGACAGAGAGCTACGACACGGCTTAACTCGACCTTCTTTGCCCATGTTGAGGTTGCTGAGCTCAACTGCTCAGGTAGATGACGGAAGCAAGGAGACCAACTGAAGCGTACGAAAGCACAAGAACCATAGATGGGATATAGAAGCCAGAATAGAGCACAATCCATTAGTGATGAGGTCCACTCTGCCCGACTGCCTCTGTGCCGATACTCTAGACTCTCGCAACATCTGCCGTGGCTTCTGACTGAATGAAGCAGACACGAACTGGAAACCGCAACATTCGTCAGCGGGGGGGGGGGGGAAGGAGGTT
>LFIW01000828.1:0-59936 GCA_001625285.1 Colletotrichum incanum
GAAGTGTGCAAGTTGTGATGTTGAATCGCAAGTCTCAACTTGTGGCGAGTCGCGATGTGGCGGACGGACGAGATTGGGATCGCGAAGAAATTGGGGAAGCGTCAAGGTTGCTTGGTCGAGTTGTTGGGAGGAGGAAGAAGAGGAAGAAGATTAGAACACCAAAACACAACGGAGACGATGTGTTTAAAGAATCTGAAAGGCAACGGGCCAGGACGGGGTTGGTTTAGTAGAATGGAGCCGAAGAAGGATAGAAGGCCGTCGTCAGGTCGGAGATGAGTCAAGGAAATCCGGGGTCCAGGCTCGTCTTGCCGCCCTGGCCACTTGCACAAGGACTAGGACCAATTTTGATGGGATGCTCAATGTAAGAGGCAGTCGCATACACGGAATAGGCACTGGATACAAAGCGCGCGAGCGCGGTACGGATACATGTCAGGTCGGGATGGCTATCAGCCCCCTTCCTAGCTCACGATTAGCCAGCTGCTCGAGCCTTCCGCTGGGAAGGTAGATCCGACAACGGCGCATCGGGAACACCATCTCGCTCAGATATGTGACATGGGGTGACGGGGTGCAGCCAGACCCGTGTGGGGTGCGCAAGCAAGCAGTCGACTTGGTGTTGCTGCTACTACGGCCTGGCTGTCTTCCACCGTACAACAAGGCACCAACATATCCGCTTGGATCGGGATCGGTGAAGGATCATCGTAGGTATCTCTCTGATGGCAGAACCATAATCAACGGCCCAGGACGGCTACGGCTGCAATGGCTGTGTGTAAGGTTGGGGGAGAGTTCCCAAGACGGCGCATAAACGCGTCGACGGGCGCAAGTCCGATATCGCGTTATCTCTTATCAGTGGGTCTGACTGCGACATGACGAAGGTCCAAGGTGAGGAACCAACCCCTCCGTAACACATCGGCTGAAGGGGGGAGGAAAGGGGGGGAGGAAAGGGGGGGAGGGAACACTGTGAGACGGAGGAGGGGCGGAGGAGGATACGTCGAGTCGGGTACTCATGGGTGGCAGAAAGCGAGGGTGTAATCGCAGCCGCGAAGGCTGCCCCGTATTGCTGAACGGCAGCGCCTTATCTTTTCCAAATATAAAGAAACCATGATTGATGGACGTTGATTTGGGCCAGTCGGAAAACAAAGGATCAAGACCCTATGTGCATGGTCTCCGGAGGAGCTGCCGGGATATTGGACTAAGCAGCGCCAGGCCAATGGCAGCGAATTGCGACCAGCAATGACTTGGGCTAGAAGTGCAGTATGACAGAGACAGAAAGGCACAGACTCGGACCTGCTCAAATTGATCAGACAAAGGTCGCCACTGACAATCCTGTAAGGTACCTAGTCTGGTTCGCTGAGGTAGTTTGTCCGTATGAAGGGCGGCAGAATGCAAAGCAGAGCCAAGACTGTGTGCTACAATGGCGAATGTGCCAGAGTGAACGGCCGAAAAGCGCCCCAGCGAGGGGCAGTGGAAGAGGAGCCCAAGAGGTACAGTGGGCATTTGGCATCGCACCGGAGGCGGTCCGCTCGAGCCCCTCCACCCCTCTCAGCTCTCATCGTCATGTGGGTAGGCGACGGTGAATAAAAAACGTCCATGTGGTGTTTGAGTCCGGACGGACCGGACAATCCATTACGATTCGCAAACTCGTCATTCGTGGATCGCGACACATCGATGCGCACCGCGGTCCGGGACCGCGCCGACGGGTCCCTGAGCCGATGGGGGGTTGCATGGTCAACGCCAGTTGACACGTTGCTTGGATAATTGATTGATGTGTTTGTCCAGGTGACAGCGGCGGCAAAGGATGTTTTGAAGCGAGTCCAAAAGCGCAGTGAGCAAGACACACGGAGATGAAGATGAGCATGCACTTGAGTAATGTCGTCGCAGCCAACTGAAGACCACACAAGACAATTGCCGCGCTTGTTGTCGGTATGTGAGCTGGAAACACAATCAGCAAACAACACATTGCATATGGCGAGGGGTACGAAGGATAATCCCCATCGTGAACGTTGTCTGGTTCACGATACACCCCTGTTGGCAGTTAGTTCATGTATAGGATCTCCAACATTGCGACGGCGAGATCCGAGTTCGGGGAGCTCATTTGAAGTCGATCTGAGTCCGTTTGTCTCCTATCGTTCGCCCTAGCCGGCATTATCGAATGGTCGTGAGAAGCAGTCAGCAGCGCGACCGTGGCGACGGACCGCTGGATGTTGATGACTTGGGCAAGCCAAAACGTGGGAACTGTGCATTGAGGAAAAAAGAGGGAAGGAGAGCGAGAGTGAGAGAGGCCATGCGGAGGCGACGGGAACAACGGAGGAAACATGGACAAGATATTCCAGTGGCAGCTCCTCGCTAGACTGGGGACTTTGCCCCGTGATGGCGACGTCTGCAATCCAATAGCCATTGAGACAGACAATCCCATTATTCTGTTTGCCTCAAACCCAACAACAGCATCCTGCCTGATTCAAGCCCGGAGTGACAGGACAGGCAGGCAAACAAGACAAGACGGACAGACCGGCCTCCAGCTCAGCAGGAGGGGCACCAAGGAGGAGGAGGGGTACGTACCGAGGCACGCCTGGATTTCTGGAAGGCATGATAGGCCGCGCCAGGCCAGACCAGGTCGGTACGTAATTGCCGTTGTAGCGATGATGATGACGCAGGCGCAGACCCAACAAGTTCCTCGGTTCCTTCCCCAACTATCCCCCAGCGTGTCTTGTGCTGTCCTGTGCCGTTCACCTTCAACATTTGCCCCCGCTCCAACCCGAAGGGAAAAGATGAACAGCGCGTGCCTGGACAGGACCAGTGTGGCTTTCCTGCCAATGGCCATGGCCAGTGATCATATCTAACAGCTGTCACCTCCAATGAAGAGGTGCAGATTGCAAGAGAGTCCAAAAGACACGGTTCGAGGGGAACCGCATCTCCTCTCCTGCGGCGCATCGATATCTCACCAAAGGCATTGCACGTACTGAGCTCGATCCATTCCCCAGCAAACATCGCTTCGCTGCCCCCGGCCCGATGTCATGGTCACTTCGCACCGTCACTCCAGATCTCCAACTCTCAAATCGCACCATTCCATTGGCCGCGCGCTCCCTTATCGGCGCTCCCTTATCGGCGCTCCCGCATCCAGCTTCCTGCACGCACGGGGGGTTTCCTTGGAATCAAGCTTGAAGCACCTCGCCTCAGGATAAGATTGCCTACACTAACTAGGTTACGTGATCAGGGACTGGGCATCCGGGGTGGGCTCCCTGCCTCTGATGCCCGTCCCCTCTCCACGTCTCTTTCCGCGTTCCCTCAGAGCGAGCTCCAGTGTCCCCCTTGTACATCATCCAAGCCCCACGATCTGTTCCGGTTCGGCTTCTTGTCTCGTGTCACTTTGTTCCGCGCGCGCTCCCTCGCTCGACGACTTCTTGCCTTCTTGACCAACTCATACCCGTCTGGCCTTCTGCTATCCTATCGTTTCTCAACCTCCTCCGAGCTGCAAGAGCCGTGTGCACATAGAACGAGACGCAGAGATCGATCTTTTGCTACCCCGCTACACGCTACGCTTTGCGACCACACCTATAAACCGCGAGCTTTCGTCCAAACCCACGTCATCCAAAGTCAATTGACAGCTCTGGTTTCCTGCGCTCCCTCTCACTGTCGACATACATCATGGCGCCGTCCAACGAGGCCATCACAGTCGAGTCGCTCCCGGAGCTCCTCCAGAACGATACCAAGGTAAAGTTGGCTGGCATAGACGTCGATGGCATGTTGCGCGGCAAGCTCGTGTCCAAGAGCAAGTTTCTGTCAGTCGCCAAGTCGGGCTTTGGCTTTTGTTCCGTAATCTTCGGGTGGGACATGCACGACATGACATACATCAAGGAGCTTAAGATCAGCAACGCCGACAACGGTTACCACGACCTGATCGCCATTCCTGACCTCTCTAGCTTTCGACGCATTCCGTGGGAGAACAACGTGCCCTTCTTCTTGGTCAGCTTCCACGACCCGGATACCCAAAAGCCCATCTGCGCATGCCCCCGTGGCTTGTTGAAGACAGCCTTGGAGAAGTTGCAGGCCAAAGGCTATGGTGCCATGGCCGGAGGTGAGCTTGTCAAGACTTCCTGCGAATGCCCCCACGAAGAATTGAGCTAACAGCAACTTTGGCCTCCAGCCGAATACGAGTTCTACCAGTTCAAGGCACCTGCTCGCTCCGCCGAGGCCACGAGCTCTACGGCCGGATATCTGCAAGATAACCCCCCACAAGCTTTGCCGTCCCTCACCGAGGGCATGTTTGGTTACAGCTTAACACGAACCGTCCACAACAACGACTACTTCTACGACATCTTTGAGACATGCTCCCAGTTCAAGTGTGACATCGAGGGCTGGCACACGGAGAGTGGTCCCGGCGTCTTCGAGGCGGCACTCGAGTTTGGAGAGATCCAACAAATGGCTGACAGGGCCAGTTTGTTCAAGTAAGTTGGCGCAACTACGGCTGTCTCTGCATAACTAATCGAATGTGCGCGCAGGTATGTTGTCAAGTCGGTCGCGACAAAATACGGCATCACTCCGTGCTTCATGGCGAAGCCAAAGCAAGGCTTGCCTGGAAACAGCGGGCATATGCATGTTTCTATCGTCGACAAGGAAGGCAAGAACCTCTTCGCACGGGAGTCAAAGGACGAAAACCCCCCATACCCGGATGTTGCTGGATTGTCAGACCTGGGCCGTCATTTTCTGGCTGGCCTTCTCGAGGGTCTCCCTGATGTTATGCCTCTACTGGCCCCTACTGTAAACTCATACAAGCGCCTCGTCGAGAACTTCTGGGCGCCCGTGACGGTCTCGTGGGGTTTGGAACATAGGGCTGCGTCGATTCGCCTCATTGCACCCCCTACATCAAAGCCAGGCGCAACCCGCTTCGAGGTCCGTGTTCCTGGCGCTGACACAAACCCGTCTTTCGTGCTTGCAGCAATCCTTGCTCTTGGCTGGCGAGGTGTTGAGAAGAAGCTGGAAATCCTCGTTCCGCCTTTAGGCAAGGGCCAAGATGTTGGCGGTAGCGGCGACAAGGGTATCAGGCTTGCAAAGAGTCTGCGCGAAGCAAATGACCGATTTACGCGAAAGGAGAGCATCGCGAGAGAAGTATTCGGAGATGACTTTGTCGACCACTTTGGCGGAACAAGAGACCATGAGATCCGGCT
Source organism: Colletotrichum incanum (assembly GCA_001625285.1). Lineage (NCBI taxonomy): Eukaryota > Fungi > Ascomycota > Sordariomycetes > Glomerellales > Glomerellaceae > Colletotrichum > Colletotrichum incanum. The sequence continues at coordinate 5,163 of LFIW01000828.1, forward strand.
TTGGGACGAGGCCGTGACGGACTGGTGCGTATCAGCCCGACGTCCCCCTTGAGTGTAAAGTACACTACTGACAGATGTTCTGCACAGGGAGGTGAAGCGATACATTGAAACGGTATAGAGGCTAGAGATTTCGCCCAGCTCGTCCTTTCTATTATTTTGCCTGGATTTTGGATGTTTTTTCGATCCATGTCGGATTCTCTTGGGAAAGCCGATGTCAAGCCACGCGAGTATGGGGCCCGAGGATGACCCCGTCATGAGGATGGCGGGGGGATTCGAACATGGCGACCCACCGCACCTTGGCTGTGCTCATTTGCCTACCTGGCCCTATTCCCCGAGTTACCCTATTATCTAGATACCCTCTTCAAATACCAAAGTATCGACACACCTAGCACCGTCGGCCGCAGCAGGTTGGGTCCTTCGTTCTGCCGGATGAGACCAAAATGGAAGAAGGTTCGCGATGGGCTGGATGCGGTGACGTGGAGTTGAGCTTGATTGGTGGTTTCGGATGCGCCTTTTGTGACGGGAGAGTACGGTTGCAGGCCCCATGCGAGCGAACGAGTCCATTAACCCAATCCTAGTGTCGAGGGCCGGGAAGCCTGTGATCAGGATCCATTTTCTGATCGCACCGCACCGGGTTCCCATCTCCTCGTACATGCGCATGATGTGATGGGTGCAGCGGCGTTGTTGGCTTCTGTGATTGACCACACTTCTCCAATTGGCCCACCCCGGCCAAGCAGAGGGCTTGTGTCGGTGAAGACTGCCCGTGACAAGTTGAAGACGTGAGTCAAGAGAGCCTCAGTTGTGTTGGTCCTGTTGGTTCCCCTCCCCCCGCGAGGCACTGCATCGAGGACGGAAGCTCCGATGCGGGATCACGCTCGGAGTCCGTCATAATCTGCGAGACCCTCTCATCCTGCATCCAAAAGTAGTGAGTAACGTCCTTCTCGAACGATGTTGACTTCTGGCCAAGGTCAAGGGTGGATATTATAGAAGAAGAAAAACATAAAAATAAGTCCTTCATGAGCAAGTTTGGTCGAGGATCACAAATGAGCTAGGCCCCGTAGAGTACAAAGTGATAAGTAAGCCATGTCGTTAACATCAAATATGCCAGAGGTGGTAGACTAAAGCGAGCCAAAACTTGGTGATCTTCAAGTTGTTGACTCCTCGACTCACCGCATCGTCTTGGTCTGGAAGCTATGCCTGAGCCCATATTTCATTTCGCTAGTTCCCATTCCATGTGCCGGGCTGGTTCTTCTGGAAGGAAAAGGGCGGGCGTCAGTCCGCTGCGGGACAAGGGGTCAGCGGCTTCTAACGCACATGAATCCCACGCCGTTAGCTCCATTTGACGGGCAAACATAGCGTGGCACCCTGGGCGGTTGGGGCTCCCGAGGTAGGTAAGTCGCCCATGCCCGGCCCTGTCATGCCTCTTCTCTTGGCTTTCGCGGGCGGGCTTCTTGTTGTCCATCGGGTAGTGTCCACGTAGCGAGTTGTGGATGCGTGATGGTAGCTAATGCTTGCCTCCTCACTTCTTCAAAGAACGCGGCGACAACAACGGCCTCCTCGCGCGACTGGTCTACCGCTTTGGGGCGGGCTTCCTACAGAACTTCGACAGGGAACCAGCTATCTCTGCGGTGGAACTCGAGAAAGCCACTACCCACGTATAGCTGCCACTAGAGGGTCATGAGGGAGGGCTGGAAAGGAACCGTCCCTCCCCTCGAGCGGTTCCTCCGTCCCATGGACCATCCATCTTGCCTACAAACAGCTAGTTCCCCTCGGGAACGCGTCTAAACAAGGCGTGCGTGCTACTGACCAAGGTTGCATCCCGCCGAGGGAGATTCTAGCCATCAACTTTGGGTGGTATTCCGGCCGTTGAGACAGACATGCGTTGAGGTGCGAGGTGACGAGTTAGTGCGACTGGAGAAAGGAAAACTGATGCGATGAAGTGAATGCCAGGTTGAGCTTGGCTCCAATCAGCCCCAGATGGTTGGAGCAAGGTAGCACAAAAGTGATCCACGGCTGATGATGATGGAAGGGGACATGACACACACCAGTCATTCAAACGCGGGAGAGTGAGAGAGAGAATGAATAAGGTGTGAGGTGGGATTTACCTCCAAGTAAGATGGGCCCGCGCATCAACGCACTTGCAACGAGGCCATCGTTGGATTGTAAGACAAAGCCACCGGGCCAGAGTTTCAGTAAGGCATCGAAACGTAACTGTCGTAAGCCCGCCGACCGTCCAAGTTTTGATTTGAGTTGAGTTCCTTCCTTACTCGTACTTTTCTACAACTGTTCCTTGCCCTGAAAATCATCACCTCGCTCTACGTTCAAGTGCCATGCCAAAATGGCTAACCCTGTCTATTTCTCCCATCCTGCCCTAGCAAGCTCTGAGCCCTTACTGTAAAGCAGGGTAGATTGCGGGTTGCAGTTGAGGTGCTCTGCTGCAAGGTGTCAGCCACAGCCCAGCCGCCCCAGTATTTTCTTTTCTTTTTCCCATGTACGTGTACCTCTGCATGCGCGCGCACACATCTTTTCTGGAGGGGGAGGGGTCTAACGGGCTCGAATTTTTTTCTCCCAGTAATTTTTTTTTTCTTCTCAAATTCTCCATGATTTCCATTCAAATGGGCCTGGCTGGCATGATCCACGTTTCCACGGCCCATCCATGGCCGGCGCCGTCGACCGCCTCCCGCACCTCCATGCTCCTCTTTCTCTTAACAGTGACTCCTTGCGGACAAGTGCTCCGATCAGGATTCAAGCGTGATTTGATGGCGTCAGGTCCTTCGGGCAGAGCAACAAAAGGCACAGGACGTGAAGGTTCCATCCAGATTCAGTCCCTGGTCCAAATCAAGTTCAAGTACCCAGTCCCCGCGGGAAAAATCCAGTTTCCTCATCAGTTCCTCCCTCCCCCGGTTCAGGTCAAAATAGCCTTTCCCGTCCGGTCGTGTGCATTGCGTAGGCCTGGTCCCCTTTGTCCTGCCATCATCCTTTGTCGGCGCTGAAGAAGCCAACGGGCTCTCCTTGTCATCGGTTTCTGGTATCTCTTTTTCGACCCAGCATCGATTTCTCAAATGGCTTGAATACAAAGGGTTACGCCAGCCCTCGATCAAACTCCAATTCGACATTTCCGTACGCAAAGCATCTTCCCCGCGCTCATATAAGCTGTGGTATCTAACTTGATGTGTTTTTTTGTCCGTCCAAGGCATTCTGGGTAATTTTCTACAAGCACCACGTGTGACCATACTCCACCAAAGCCCGCGAGACTCATTCTCCATTTAGTAAACCCACCATTGCAGAAACCGCCCTTGGGTAGCGCACTGCTCCGTCTGCCGTGAAATTGAGAGGGAAGTTCAAGATACAAGAAAGGGGGAATTCGGTGCAAAAGCACGACGAGGGCGAAACCAGCAAAGACATCATCATTTAGTACGGAAAAGAACATCGCACCAGCTTGGTCCCGAAATCTCGGTGGACATCCCCTCATGGGCGAAGACGTTGATGCCGCGACCGGAGACCCGGGCGTCGGCGATAGCGGCGGACGCAGGGCCGACGGCACCAGGGACCGGGGAGACCACAGGTACCGGAGGAGACACTCTCGGGCAGCCGAGGCCAAAGCGGCGGAATACGACTCGGATGACGACTCGGATGCCGGTTCGGATTTCAGCTCTGTCTCCGTCGACGAGCTACCACCCATCCGCGCCTACGGTCACACGTATCACGGCTCCGGTCGCCTACTCATGCCTAACGATGAATCTGAGCGCGCACGCCTGGAGATTCAACACCAGCTGTTCAAGCTGTGTCTCGAGGGCGGCCTGACTGCCACAAACCTCCCCAAAGACAAGCCTCTCAACATCCTCGACATCGGCACGGGCACGGGCAACTGGGCCGTCGAGATGGGCGAGCAGTATCCCCTGGCCAGGGTTATGGGCGTCGACATCTCCGCCGCACTGTTGCCGACAACGGTCCCGCCCAACGTCGTCTTCGAAGTGGAAGACGCCACCAACGACTGGGCGCGGGAGAAGGATAGTCTTGATTTCGTGCACATGCGGAACCTCGTCGGCGGCGGCGTGCCGGACTGGAAGGCGCTGTTCCAGCAGGCCTATGAGCACCTCAAGCCCGGCGGGCAAATTGAGTTCTCCGAGGTGAGGACGAGGTACTTTGACCTTATCGACAGCAGCAGTGATGAGCTCACTGCGTCGGCGGAGGAGGAGAAGGACCACGGCTCGATGACGGCGTGCCGCGAGTTCGAGGTGCGGTTCGGAGAGATGGCGGCCATTGCAGGAGTGGACTTCGATCCCACACCCAAGATCCCCGCCATTCTGACTGATGTCGGTTTCGAGAAGGTGGGACGCTGGTCGGACTTGGTGCCCATACAGGCTGTGGGCCATGACGAGAAGATGGTCAGGAAAGGGGCGCAGTTTGCTCAAATGCTTGAATACGGTAGGTTTCCTTTCATCCGTCTGCCGTCTGGGCTTCATCTCCTAACTGTTGACAGGCTTGGAGAACTACTCGTTGGCCGTATTTGCCAAAGGCGGATGGGATGAGAAGGATACCCGGAATCTTCTGCAGAGAGTCCACAAAGAGTCGCGCGACACGGCAAACGAGGCATACGGCAAAGTGTGAGTTTCCTACAAGAATGACCTCCCAACTGAAACCGGCGACTAACATTATCTAGATCCTTTGTGACGGCCAGGAAGCCGATGCAATAATGCGACGTTGAAACAACATGCGCACTCTAAACAGACATATTCCTCAACGATGAGAACATACAATCAAAAAGTAATGAAGTCCCATCGTCTCAATTTTCGTGAAGCTGTGATCGAAAAGTCGTCCATGCGAAATCTCACTTCCTGTCACGGCTCCCTTCCCATATCGATGCCAAGCTCAACAACCTGACCTGGTGAGGTGCCACCAACCCCACGGTCGGCTGGTTATTCGCCGGTGCTTGTCAAATCGGCCTCTGAAGGCCCGAATCCAACTCGGACTTTCCTCGGTGCCAACTGGTAGCTTCTCATGCACATCGAACCTATGCCACCCTCCAACACTCTCCCAACAATGGTTGAGACTCCTTTCTCCACGCTCCATGACCTGGCACGCTATGCTTAATGAAGAACAAAAAGGGTCGACTAAGCTCAAAACACAATGTGCCGAGCGTCAAAACCCGCTGCAGAAATCCCCGAGAGACCATGATCCCTGGAATGTTTCAATCCATCCGCCGCTGCAGTTACTCTGCATGCTGCTGACGCCGCAGGTTGGCAGTAAGAATGCGCATTTGCCCTCAATTCGCCCGATGGACAAGCCAACACGACAACTCTTGCTGATTGGACTCTTGAAGGTTTTGTTCTCTCTCCTTTTCCCTTTTTGGCCCGGTACTTCACATTGAGGTAGCACTCGCCGTGTGACGCCGAGGGGCGGTATTGAAACATATTATTGCTTCCTCGACCTTGTCACTGGCTGATCATGCGGAGAAGCTCCGCAAACTCTCATTAATACAGACGATTGAGAGGGTAGGCGTTCCCTTATTCGATGTACTAAGTAGACCGCCTCATCAGATGAATATCAAATTATCAAGCCTTTTCCGTTCCGCAAGGTCATCAGCCGGGCTTTGGCAGGATCGGGCCAGCGAACGAACCGTGGCCTTCCCCTTTTCCGTCCACAGTCGAAATCTCAAGCCAACATGTGAGCCTGATTGGGGCCTAAATGTTGATCACTCTACGTGCATTGGGCTTCCATCCCAGACACCGCACTGGGCCCCTTGTCTTTCATACCTCCAGACGACGGGACTTACGCGTCAGTTTGGTAGCAAATCATTAAGTTTCACGAGACGCGAGGCCATGGCATGAGTAGCCATCTCCAACGTTGGTCGTGACGGTTTCACGAGAGAACCCTTCCAACCGCATGTTCTGGAACGCGTCGCCGAAAACAACCCCGCCCACCAACCCGTTAGTTCCTGTCACGGATGGTACACAAACGCCATTGCAATCGTCGTCAATATCGTATCATTCGTTTTCATTCTACCGCACGCCATTAAGCTGGGGAGCAGCAGTCTCCTCCGCCAAAACGTAATCACGCACGGCGCCCTTCCAATCGCTGATTCTGACGTCCTTGATCTTAACCACGATAACACGTACCTCTTCGCCGGCTACGAAGCACCCTCTGCCGCCGTCCTCGGCCTGTACGCTGGGGTTGAAGTTCTGCCCCTCGTCAAAGGTGTTATTCTCGAGATGTGCCTCGCGATAAAACTTTTCCTCGTCCGATCCGTTATCCACTAGTCTGGCGGTGCCGTTAATGGTAGCACTGATGCTGGATACGGCGGCGGTGTTCAGGTTCAGCAGAAGCGAGGCGAGGCTGGAACGGTGTTCGGGGCCGGGGCTGCCGCCGGAGGGGCGTCGGCCGGAAGTCGGTGGGCGGTGAGAAGACCCTGCGAGGAGATGTCAGTAACCTGGAGCGTCGTCTAGAAGGTCTGGGTGTTATCGTACAGTCGTGGACCAGCAGGGAGACATTGGGATTTGTAAGGAGGTTTTGTGTCTTTCTGGAGGCGGGGTTGGTGGTCATGACGATGACTGGGCCGGACGAGAAGTTGGATGACGGTAAATAGGTATAGTTCATGAGAGAGACGTTCGGGACGTTGTCGGTGCACGTAGCGAGATGGAGCTGTCAGGAGCAGCCAGTCAGCATAGGGAGCTCTTCACGATATGCAGACAGAAGCTTGACGCGGGACACAGAGTTCGGAGCTTACGAATCGGGCATTCTCCAGGCATTGAACAACCTCGTGGGGGAGCGTCGTGGTGATTTGTTTGTTGGTGTCGCCGGCCGAAGCCTCGTAGTTGAGGGGGACTTGCTGCTCCATTTCTAATCGGTGGTGCTTCACGGGGCTGGTGTTATCAATCAGATATCGTGAGCTTCTCCAAACGAGCTTTGCTGGATCGGCTAGGCTGGAAAGGAAAGATGGGCAGCAGACAAGGCCCTGTCCCGCGCTGACTAATGCGGGGCAGAGTCGGTCGGCGTTCCATCTTCTCGCGGGATGACGTATTTCACCCAGAGATGCCTATGGCTCTCGTTCTTTATCTTATCAGTCGTTGTTCCCTTTTCTTATCTCTGAAGCAAAGCACAGGGCTGCTGGGCGGGAGCTGGCGGGCATTCCCCACTGATCCCTTGGTGGGCATCGCCTAAATCTGGGCTGGAATCCGGGGTCGCCTTTCAGCGGCTTTCCAGCAGCCACGGCTATTGTCGGCACCGCATCTCCCGAGACGAGAGAGAGCGCGACAAGCCGAAAGCACAGCTCCTCGAGACCTCGGGTTAACGATCGGTTGCAGCTCTGCACTTTTCTCCTTCATCATCAACTCCGTAACCGTCGTTGGCCTCTGTGTAAGACCCAATTGACTCCTCAAGTTGACGATCCAACCCTTAGGCTTTACCTCATAAATCATGCGTTCAATGAAGGCGAAGCACCGGCTTGTCCGACCCCTCCCTCGTCTCTTTTCCTCTGCCGCCGGCCAGTCCGTGCCGGCCTCGAGCCAAATCACCCCGATCACCTCTCTGCTGATCGCCAACCGCGGCGAGATTGCTCTGCGAATCCATAAGACTGCCGACAGGTTGGGCATCAAGACGACAACTCTGTATACGGACCCCGATAGCTCCAGCCAGCACGCCGCGTGCTCCCCGCATTCCCTGGCTTTGGGCGACGCAAGAGCCTACCTAGACGGCGAGCGCATCATCTCGCTAGCCAAGAGACACGGTATTCAGGCCCTGCACCCTGGATATGGCTTCCTGTCCGAGAATTCCAAGTTCGCCGAGAGTTGCGAGAAGGAGGGTATCGTCTTTGTCGGGCCTCCGGCGCAAGCCATGGCCGATATGGGCGACAAGGCTCGAAGCAAGGAGATCATGACCGCTGCCGGCGTGCCCTGCGTACCGGGATACCACGGCTCAGAACAAGGAGAAGAGCAATTGCTGCAGCACGCCAAGAACATCAAGTTTCCCGTGCTTCTGAAGAGTGTCAAGGGCGGTGGTGGAAAGGGCATGCGCATCGTCATGACGGAGGATGAGTTCGCCGCCCAGCTCCGCAGCGCCCGCGCTGAAGCCCGCGCCTCGTTTGGCGAGGGTGGTGAGGTGATGTTGGTTGAGAAGTACATCGTCCGGCCGCGCCACGTCGAGGTGCAGGTTTTCGCCGACAAGCTGGGCAACTGCGTGGCTCTTGGAGAGCGTGACTGCAGTGTACAAAGGCGGCACCAGAAGATCCTCGAGGAGTCGCCGGCGCCGGACCTGGACGACGAGACGCGTCTCGATCTCTGGGAAAAGGCAAGAAAGGCTGCCTTGGCCGTCAACTACGTAGGTGCTGGTACCGTCGAGTTCATCCTTGACAAGGATACTGGGGAGTTCTACTTTATGGAGATGAATACCCGCCTGCAGGTCGAGCACCCCGTGAGTGAGATGGTCACGGGAACCGACCTCGTCGAGTGGCAGTTCCGCGTCGCCGCTGGCGAGAAGTTGCCATTGACTCAGGAAGAGATCGTGGACAACATCAAGCAGCACGGTGCAGCCATCGAGGCCCGTATCTACGCCGAAAGTCCTGAGAAGGGATTCATGCCCGACTCGGGCAAGTTGATCCACCTTACTACACCCAATACCAGCGAGGACATTCGCATCGACGCTGGCTTTGTCCAGGGTGACACTGTCTCGGAGGCTTACGACGGTATGATTGCCAAATTGATCGTCCGCGGTAAGGACAGGGAGACGGCCATCCGCAGGATGGAATTGGCTCTCCGGGACTACGAGGTCGTCGGCCTCAGCACCAACATTGAGTTTTTAAAGAAGCTGTGCCGGTCCCCTGCCTTCATTGAGGGAGACGTCGAGACGGGCTTCATCGAGAAGTGGCGAGACGAGCTTTTCAAGCCGCGGCCCATCCACAGCGAAGTATTTGTGCAGGCTGCTCTCGGTTCGCTGTCTCCTCAGCTAGTCCATGCTGCTCCTCACGGGGGCATCCTGGGCTTTGGTGAGGCTAGCACATTGAGTGAGCGGAAGTTCGCCTTTAAGGTCCTTGATTCCTACAGCGAGAAAGAGGGGGAGGTGGTGGAGGTGAGCATCACGCAAAAGTCTCACCAGCTCTTCGATGCCCGCGTGTCAAGGAAAGGAGAAGAGGCACCCCAGGTTTTCGAGAACCTTGTCAGCAAATCCCTTTCAAACTCCTCAACAACAAACGCATTGACGACATTCTTTCCCAACGAGCGGCTCGAGTCTACTGTCGTGCAGAACACGCAGAACGAGCAAGATACAAAGATCGTAGTGTTCCAGCACGGAATCAAGACAGAGCTCTCCTTACTGCCACCAAGTTGGTTCGAGAAGGCTCTTGGCTTGAAGGAGGTCACCGCGTCAGTAGTAGCGCCTATGCCGTGTAAGATTCTGAAGAATGAGGTGGAGGAGGGACAAACAGTGGCCAAGGGAGCCCCGCTGGTCGTGTGAGTACACCGCCAACCTTCCAATCGTCGGTAAATCGTGACGTTCACGAACTGACTTGAAAACACAGCATCGAGTCCATGAAGATGGAGACTGTTATTCGGTCACCCCAAAACGGTGTTATCAAGAAGCTGGCGCATAAGGAAGGCGTGAGTCATCATATCTCTCTTCACCTGATGTCAACAACTAATAAACTTCTAGGATATCTGCAAGGCTGGAACTGTTTTGGTGCTTTTTGAAGAGGAGGCTAGCGAGGAGTCATAAATGGAGCACTGATTGCATGAAGGATAACTAAAAAGAAACGGCATTTGCGTTTGTGTAGCGACTAATTCAGAATCTGACGTCGAACTTTATTTCAAGGTTTCCCAAATGGACCAATCTCTTGCAGACACCTACTCTGATCCTTATCCCATCAGTTGAAGTTCTCTTCGAGATACTTCCCTAACTTCTCTAAGCCAGTCTTCAAAACATTCGTGCTACACACATATCCAAATCGCATCTGTCCGCTGAAGTCGATTCCGTCTCCGAAGCAGGTGGAACCAGGCATGATGAGAACCCCCGTCTTTTCCAGTACCTCAAGACAGAACTTGTCATCCCGCACAGGTTTGCCATTTTTCTGGAACCGGATCATTGCTGTTGTGCCGGCAGTGGGCTTAACCCATGAGCACACCGAGCTATGCTTCTGCACAAAGGCTTCGAGCAGTTTCAAATTCATCTTCGCGAGCTCGGTGTTCCTTTTCAAGAGGTTCGGCCTGACAGCGTTCGAGAGAGCATAGCCTGCAACCCTGTCGTCGAGCTGCGAGACACTTATAGTCGTGTAGTTCCTGGCGCTTTTGACGGCGTGGATGATTTCGGAGTCTCTGGAAGCGATCCACCCCAGGCGGATACCCGCAAGGGAGAACGCCTTGGACATGCTCCCTGTGGAGACGGTCTTGTCGTAGCCCAGCGACAAAATCGACGGAGGCATGCTTTCTGCTGCAGGTAGGCTGTGGAATAGCGGACGGTAGACTTCATCTGCCACCACGATGAGGTCCCTCGATTTGGCAAAGCCGATGATGCCCTCCAGGACAGACTGTGGAGTCGTGGCCCCAGTAGGGTTGTTTGGGTTATTGATGATGATCACCTAGCCACAAAATCTGTCGGTTGGTTGTCTTGATATATCTCGAGAATAGGCTCACCTTTGTGTTGTCTCGCACAAGCCGTTCTAGGTCTTGGATGTCCGGGATATACCCGCATTCAGATCTCAACTTCCAAAGGCTCACATCTGCCCCCAAGCTCTTTGGTACCTCGTAGAGCTGTTGGTACGTGGGGTACACACAAATAACATGGTCCTTGGGACCAACAAGGGTGTAGAGGAGGAGGAAGTTAGCTACAATCGCTCCTTGAGTAATAATGACCTGATCAGTCGGAAGCGCTCCTGAAACGTCGTTTTCGTAAAGATCCGCGACGTGCCGTCTGGTCGTCTCAGAGCCATAAATCGATCCGTATGTCATCCGCTGGGTCGCGATGTCAAGGGGTCCAGCGACTGAGTTGTCGGTGGAGAGTTGAGTGAGCTCCTGGATTGAGACGGATTCGCAGCAGGTTTCTGCCATGTTGAGAACACCTGGAGTTGTCTCCAAGCGGTCCATCCACTCCTCCACCACAAAGGGTTCGATTTGGACCATGGCGGCAGATGATTTTCGGTTTTGGCTCGACTTTGCAGCTGTGAATTACATCAATTTCCGAACTGTTGGATTGAGATGGGCACAACATCAAAATCTCCCTTTAAATACACTCTGTCGACTGGATTGCGCTAATCATCCAACGTCTCCTCGTTCTGCATGTACTTGCCAGGCGCGTCCTTAACAAGGGGCACGACAATGGGCCATTGCCAATTAGCCCCACTCTAAGTGTTTAGAAAGGAAGGTTGTAACAGGAATGTCCCAAACAGCATACTGAAAGAGGAATAACACCGAAAGATCAGGAACTTAAGAGAGGACGTGCGGTTACAATACACCAGGTGAAAGCATCAATCCAACTACGGGCAAGCCGTCGATTAGGATACGGTTTGCTTGTGTATCTGTATACATCCATCATAACAAGCGCGCTCGGTAAACGAAAAATAACGTCATCCTCCGAGATATCTTAAATAAGAAAAGTCTTATAGGTCATTTTTAATGTTAAAACGAAAATGCGGGAGTACTGTACCGAGCCAACCTATTTTCATAATGCGTTGGTCCAGCCTGCATGCTTCAAAACATGATGTCACAGTATAAGTACCAAAGGCATTCGCGTCAAGAATTTTGGCACTTTCTGCGAGGTGGTGAAAACTGGTTTGAGAGTCGGAGGACAGTAGCCCACGTCAGAAAACACAGAGACGCCAGGCTCGATGAACTCTCCAGGTTCACCAAATATCCGCAATGTCAGCGCTAAGTTTTCAAAATACGTGTCCGGTACAGGGGGGTTGCAAGAACGGCACCTCAAGCCATAGGCAACTATGACATGGAAGCTTTCTCATTTCCTGCCTGGACAGTGTCTAAAACCCCTCTCAAAAAACTACACTGATAGACATGGACACATCACCTGTCTCATTTCTTGTCTGCAAAACGGGCGCTGATTTTTTCATGGTCAAGCGGGTGCCCGATTTGCCGCAAAGGTACGACCAGTGGGATGGGATGGACATCTAAATGACACATGCACCATAGGAGTACCTGCGGATGTGGCTCCGTCCCACCGATGAGGAACTCAAGGCACCTCAAACTAGATTTGACTCCTGGTATTTCAGCTTTGCAAACCCTTGAACCGACCGTCAGCAAGTTGCATATTTACAAGTCATGATGCTGGCAAACTGTCTAGAGCTGCCCGTTAGCAAAGCTTGGTAACCATGGAAAGCCCCGCGCTCTCGGCGAAACCCCCTAGGCGTGAGGAAAACGATGGAGCTTATGTTCTCGGTTTCCGCGCCGAACACCACTTTGGCGGACTTGGAAGTATGGCGTGGAGAACTGGAAACTTTAATGCGTTCCTACGTTATACTTGTCACGGTATCACGTCAATCAACCTTGGGAGAAAGACCCATCGGGAGAGCCATCGGATCCTTGAACTTATTGTAATACTACGTTTCCCCATGGGGCCCCATGCTCACCACCACCAGTAAAACCTTTACCGGTCGATATATATCTATGGTCTCATCGCATCTTTCAAATGTGTCGGTAATCTTCGAGCCTTTCACAATTGCATAACCCTACAATCGAAGTAATTCCTCAACTCCCTGATCTAGACCGTGGGCAAAATTGGCACCACAAGGAAGCGGGACGATGTCAAAACTTTCGGCCGACGAGGCGGAAGCGTAAGTGGACAGCGGTCCATGAATTCTTGCTGGTGATATTTGAACTAATGAACCACAACAGTTCCAAGGGTGTCCGGAAACTCAACAGCGGCGTCGAAGTCACTCATAACGACGCCGCTCATCTTGGTCCATCGCTTGGCAGTCAGGTTGCTACAGGAGAGTGAGCTGCAGATTACCTACTTGCATCTGTGAAGATTCCATTGTCGCTGACGTTGCCAACGGACAGACTCAAAAACCCGTTGGCAGGGATTCCCAAAGCCAAGCTTATAGCCGATGCCGAAGAGTTTGCCAACAAACATGGTTTAGCATCTGACGCCAAATACTTCAAGAAGGGAGCCTTGGCAGCTCAGAATCCGACAATCCACAACGAGCTTCCTGAGTTGACCGAAGAGGATAAGCGCATATTGAGGGAGGAAGTTGAGCACCGGTGGAGGCATCCCAAAGCACTCTACTTTACCACCATCATGAACTCCATCAGCGCGGCAGTTCAGGGATGGGATCAAACGGGCTCTAATGGTGCCAACTTATCTTATCCTCAGGTTTTTGGTAATTCGGACAAAGGAGAGGCTTGCCTAGCGACAGGAACTTGTGAGAGGAACTCATGGATCATCGGAGCGATTAACAGTGCACCTTACATGGCCATCTGCATCATGTGGGTTACTAACTGCAAGTCTCTTGTGTGTTGACCTAGCTAACCGAAACAACAGTGCCTGTTGGCTGTCAGATCCTATAAATGATTGGATCGGTCGTCGAGGCGCCATCTTCATCGGAGCCATTTTCAGTTTTGTTGGCCCTATCGGCCAAGCTCTATGCCAGAGCTGGGCTCAAATCTTGGCTTGCAGGATTCTTCTTGGGATTGGAATGGGTTTAAAGGAGGTTACTGTGCCAGTGTTTTCGGTCGAGAACTCTCCTGCCAATATTCGTGGCGCACTGGTCATGTCGTGGCAACTATTCGTCGCCTTCGGTATCATGCTGGGCTTTACTGCGAATTTGGCCGTTGTCGATCTCGGAGATGTCGCATGGAGGCTGCAACTCGGTTCCGCCATGATTCCAGCCGTACCTCTTTTGATCGGAATTTACTTTACGCCTGAGTCGCCGCGATGGTTGTTGAAAAAGGGCAGATACGCCAAGGCTCATCAGTCACTCCTCAGGCTGCGGAGACACCGCCTCCTCGCAGCTCGGGATTTGTACTACATCCATTCTCAACTGGAGTTGGAGAAAGAAATCATTGTAGCGAACGGCTCTGCCAAGGGCAACTTCTTCACGCGGTGTGTCGAGCTGGCCACAGTCCCGCGCAATCGAAGATGTACCGATTGAACCACCATGGGAGAAGTTCCTTCAGTTGGTAGGAGGCGTGTCGTCGCGTTGGGACTGAGAAGACGTCATCCAACTCTTCCAGTGAGCGTTGCTTGGTCTCTGGAAGGAATAGAAAAATGGCGATCAAGCACATGATGTTCAACCCCGAAGTTTCTTTGGGTCAACCATGATGCCGAAACATAGATGATGGCACTCCTGAAAATAACCGTTCCAATTCTTTATTATTCTATCCGGCACCATAGAGTGACGGATAAGACTAGCCAAATTTGTACCGTTGGCTCGAATTCTTGGTTAACTACAGTTGGAGGTTATCAGGTGCCGCTCCCTGCATCAGCTCACCCACAGTATAGCCAATGTGTGACCACGATTCGCTCCATATGTCTGCAACACCCATTCTCAAAACTTCATTATCAGTAAGATTTGCTGCTGAGACTGGACTGCTAGGAACGAGATCTGAATGAAGAAAAGGTTCAGCAAGTCTTCAGCACAGATCAATCTTGTCAAACTCACCCATGATTCTTGAAAGTATGAGAGCTGCTGTGCCTGTAATTGGTTCCGCCATGGCCATTGTTTCTAGGGTCCTTCGCGAGTTCTCAATCTGTTATTTCCAGGTGAAAGCAGATGGGTGATGTAGATCATAAATGGGACAAGCTACGCTCACGAAGACAGTTGTCACAAGCCAGTACGTTGCGTACTAAGCTAAGGCGCCCGGGCAGCTTTGGTGTGTGCTACAGAATGTAATTATAGAGTGTGCACAGTCTTGAGATTATAAAATGCAGCGGCTGGCAACGTCATTAGTGTCGCTGATGTCAAGACTTTGATGCCGTCGGAGCGCATCCAGGAGAGATGGTCGATTTAGAACAATTCGAAGATGCTAAGACCGCCATAGCAGCACCATTCGTGGTAAATCAAACCAATCGAAGTCTGGTGTTAGAACCTGCTTGAAATATGCTGGCAGAGATTCTTGCCAGGCGAGGATCCTGTCATCTAATGCTAGCATTTCGACCTTCATAGGTGACCGGTATTCGAGCAGATTGGCATTGACCTCATTGCTGATATTTGCAAGCTTACACTGCCATATAAGAGAAGGCAGTCGGATAGTCGTGAGACATCTCGAGAATTTCTTCGTCCACGGTGAAGTCAGATTCATCCAAGTTCCTTAGCACCTTGATGTTCCCGCCAAAGAGTGATATCGATGATCTTCCGAAAGTCAAACAAGCGCCTGAGTCAAAGATGAACATAGAGAGAACTTTATCTCTAGCTGACTTTTGTAGGGGCACACTTTCCTAGATATGTATAACTGTAGTTAATCAAGGGATTAATTTTATTAGTATAATATTATTATCTTTACCATCAGGGAGTCTTGTAAGTCAAGACTTGTAAGTAACATTCGTCTCCATCTCTGCAGGGGTTTATTTTCCAACTCGTAGTAAGGCAAACATTGCTGTGAGATAAGATGAAAGACTGAAATTTGCTAGGATTTGAAATCTTACGATGACACCCTGAAAGGTTATCGTGACTTCATCGCAGCATTCAACTGCCTTAATGTTGTCAAATCTCAGGTTCATTTGCCCACTGTAAACTGAAGGGTTTCACTTACAATCCGGTCGGTATATTTCAGCCATTTACGTTGCGGTGGTTTTAGATTTTGATCCTAGAGAATCCCCATCAGCGTCCAAATTGTTCCTCTTTCCATAAACATCACAGTCGAAAAACGCTTCATCACATAAGGTTTGAGTCACTCTTGAGGCAACCGCTCGAACACGGCTACGGTACTGGGCCCTTGTTACGTATATAACATGCCTCCATTAGCGCATATGGTATCTCCAGTGACCCAACGAGATCTCTCTTCGCACAAGAACACAACAATGTCAGCAATATCCTGTTCTCTGCCGCATCGAGGTTCCGCCGGGACCTTCTTATTTTGCTCCTCCATCCTAGCGAGATGCACTGGTCCAGCGGCTCGATACATGTCTGTGTCAACTGGTCCAGGATTAACCGAGTTCACGGTCACTCCGTACTTGTGACCGAGTTCCGTCGCCCAAACTCTTGTGAGGCCCTCAACAGCAGCTTTGGATGCGGCATAAACGGATTGCGTTGGGTAGCCTCCTCGAGCAGAAATAGATGACAGGTTAACAATACGCCCACCGCGGTTAATGTGTGGCAGAACAGCTTGTGTCATGAAGATAACCGCTCTGACGTTGACAGTCATCAACCGGTCGTATTCCTCGATCGTAACCTCTTCCAGGGGTGTGTTTCCTCCGAGACCCGCATTGTTCACTAGTATGTCGACTCGTTCGGTCTGGAGTTCTTTGAGAGTTGCATGCAACAGAACAGAAGGTGCTTCGGTTGATGCCATATCGACCCGCACGCAAGCCGCGCGAAGCCCAAGAGCCTGAACTTCCTTCACCAAACGGATAGCGGCTTCCTCGGACGACGGGGAGACATAGTTGAAAGCTACCTGAATTTTTTGAGCATACAGTTCCAAAACCTTTCCAGTCAAATCCCAGCAGAGGGATACCAGTTCCCTCGAAAAACCTACGAAACAGAACAAAGTAACGAGGAGATAGAGAAATGGGTTCAACTTACACTCGCTCCTTGTTTGGCTAGTGCCCGTACAATACCTGCCCCAATGCCGCGAGCTGCGCCCGTAACAATCGCTACCTTGCCTTGGAGAGACATGGTAATTTAGTGCGATGCGTATATTCTTCGGGATACTCTTTGAAGAGAATGACCTTGATGGCGGTAAACTGTTAAATAGGTGGCATGATTCGACTGTGCACAAAAAGACGAGGTGCTTGTCTGATCTCACCTTCGTAGTGATCTTGTAATCGTTGTCTCAGGCCGATGTCTTGGCAAGTGCCCAGAATCAAAAGGAGATGTGAATCACGATGTTGATAGCTGAGGAGGCCAATGTCCAAAAAGATGTTCGAGCGCGCGGGGGTGATGTAAACGGGAGAACGTCCGTGCCCTTGGGTAACGGAGAGTCCACCGAAAGGCAGCCACGCAGCAGCGTGCCGAGGGTGGAGTAACGGCGGTTTCACCGAGACCTTCACATCACTTGATTCTCGAAGCGTCTGAGCCACCTCCAAGTAGATGCAGCTAACTATGAGGTTAATAGAGGGGTAGGAGGGGTATTGAATCCGGCTTCGTGCCACAATAGCATTTTGTGGTCGCCGAGAGGCTATATTAACCTTTCAGTGTTTTGCACTCCCATCAGATTTTCAGCAGAATAGGTAGCTGATAAGCTTCGGTGGTCGACTCTGCCTCAGAAGGCCAATTACTCCTTAACATAACTCCTCTTTTGTCTTTCTTCCAGAAGTTTCAATCGAGTCTTTTTCGAATATCTTGTTCGATTTTGCCAACAAAGCAGTGGGCCATGTCAAATTCAACAGCGGCCGAGGTCCTTAGTCGAAAACCTGGGAACATCGCTGTGTACACCAATGCCCAGCATGAGCTTTACGTCAAACATATCGAGACTCCAATCCCCAACGAAAAAGAATGTCTCGTCCATGTGCGGGCAACAGGAATTTGCGGTTCTGATGTTCACTTCTGGAAAGCGGGTCACATCGGCGACATGGTTGTAACGGGTGAGAATGGCCTTGGTCACGAGAGCGCAGGGTTGGTGGTTGCGGTCGGTGACAAGGTCACTAAGTTCAAAATTGGCGATAGAGTGGCTCTCGATTGTGGCGTTCCATGTATGAAAGCGTCATGCTTCTTCTGTCGTACAGGCAAGTACAACGCATGCCCGGACGTCGTCTTCTACTCGACGCCCCCTTATCATGGGACTTTGGCACGCTACCACGTCCATCCAGAAGACTGGCTGCACAAAATTCCCGATGTGATCTCTTACGAGGAGGGGTCTCTTCTCGAACCACTCTCTGTGGCTTTGACGGGAATTGAGCGCTCCGGTGTACGGCTAGGAGACCCGGTTGTCATCTGTGGTTCTGGGCCTATCGGCATTGTCACCTTGCTGGCTGCCAGTGCCGCGGGCGCGAACCCAATTGTCATCACGGACATTAACGAGACCAGATTTCAAGTTGCGAAGAAGGTTGTTCCAAGAGTCCGGACTGTGCTCATAACCCCCGGAAAGGAACCACAAGCAATTGCTCAAGGGGTCAAGAGCGCTCTGGGTCAAGAAGCCAAGTTGGTCCTTGAATGCACCGGCGTTGAGTCGAGTGTTATCACTGGCATCTACGCAAGTATTTCCTACCAAGATCTTCTGATGAGTTGAATCTGACTGTCACACAAAGTCTTGTCAGTTTGGCGGCATGGTCTTTGTCATTGGATGCGGTAAGGACTTTGCAACGATACCGTTCATGTACATGGCCGGAAAGGAGATTGATTTGCGATTTCAATTCCGCTACCGCGATATCTATCCTCGAGCCATTGGCCTTGTTGCTGAAGGCATCATTGATCTCAAATCTCTGGTGACGCACAAGTTCACACTCGAAGAGGGAGAGAAGGCCTTCCTGGCAGCTTCAGATCCTAGGTCCTTGGCGTTGAAAGTGCAAGTCATTGATGAGTGAGATACGCTTAGTTCTACTTTACGATGTTCAAAGTCTTCAGCATTGAAGATGAAGTTTGCTTCAGAAATGGTAGAGAAATTCTGGGGAATTGTCACTCTCTTGGAAGTGTATGCAGGGTAAGACAGCGAGGTTGATGACATGAAATAGAATTATGGTTCGTAATTCGGCGATGATTCTTGATGAAATACATTTGTTCATAGGTGTGCATCAACATCTGATAATTGAGATGCGCCCGTTCAGACTAACAAGGCACATATTCCTAGCCTTGACATAGCGTATGTACATGTAGGGTAACCCTTGACAATAGCACGTTGTTCTTGGCCTTGCCAGCTCTCCCTAAGGATGCGATAAACTGTGTCACAGTTTGTGAAGCCAACCCCTGAAGTCTCAAGAACTTCTTCGATGAGGTTCTCGAAGAAAGGTTGTTGTTCAGGGGCCGCCATTGATCCGGCTACACAAATCGGCCACGGCATGCCCCTCAGAGGTACGCCTTCTGGCACTCTCTGTAGGGCGTCGATAACGTTGGCCACAGCTTCATGGAGTATTTCATGGGGGTCCCCAGCATTTTCCAGCATATTGCACAGCTGGACGAGGATAGCTGTGGCAAAGACACGTGTGACCGATTGGGAGGCGATTGCTGATGCAGGCTGCATAGTACTTTTAGCATCACCGTAACAGTTAACTAAATCGCGAGGAAATAGAATGATTTACCTTATCTTGAACGTCTAGATACCCAATACCATCTTTCAGCCGTTTCATTATTTCTGCTGCTCGGCGTTTCACAACTCTAGGGTTCAACTCTGCAACTTGCGTTTCTAGCGAAGCGACGTCGCCAAGCGCCAACATGGCCCAATTCTGACAGCCCATGACACAGGAAATGTCAATCTCTTCATGACTCAGCCATCTTTGATATGGAAGCTTTGGTGATCCACCTGTCGAAATGCATGAGAGGAGGTCAAACCAAAGCAGCTGAGATATATGAAATCTGGTGGAAGCATTTACTATCCTTTGGAATCCAGCGTCGGGTCCTGTGGATACCGAAGGATCAGCCACCCTAGCAATGCTCTCCAGATCAATCTGACTAGCAACTAGCACGAGAGCGTTTAGGTGGGATTCCCAGTTAGACGTGCCTCCTTGGAAAACCTATGCAATCAGTCAGCGGGATATGAACACCAAGCATATGGGGGTCCAGTATTGTGGATACCTCAAAACTGATGAGAAAGGTTCCGCAGGTGAGAAACTCGACGCGAGTCTCGGGATGGCTAGCGAATCCATCTATCTCGCAACGGCTGAGAACCTGGCGAAGTTCTTGCATAGCGTTTGTATGATGTCGGATAAGCTCAGACTCCATCTCTTCGGTCTTGCTTTCCGATATGATGTGTTGATGGAGTGCGGATAGCGTGAAAGCGGCATGCCGCAATGGCCCCTTTTTAGATAAGAGCCAGAAAAGCCAGCCCCTGCCTCCTTGTTCTGGCTTGTCTATATAATAGGCGTATTGAAGAGGGAAAATGTAGTCGAGGTAGTATGTGATAAGCTCGGCTTCTCGAAACTCAGAACCTCCATGTGAGAACACTGTAGACTCATTGAAGCCATTGGTTGAAGATTCTGTGACCCCCCTGAAGGAGCGAGCAGAAGAAGCTTGCAATTTTCGAGTTCGGCGGAAGTTTTGTTTCACTGCATGCTTAATCCGTTGCAGTTCGGCCTGAAGCTTAGACGGGTTCTTCATCCAGTCTGGCTCTGGACCATACCCGTGGCATGCTATGTGTCGATCTGTACATTCCTTGCATGACGGTGAAGACTCGTCACATTTTCTGTGGCGGATACGGCATGTCCAGCACCCTCCGCTGCTGCGGCTTAAAGGTTTTGGCATTGTAGACCGCCTTCTGGTTCTTCGATTGATCTTAGTTCTCGATATCGCCGGTCCAGTACATTAACGATGGTATGATATGACCTTGTGTAACTAGGCCAAAGAACTTGGACACTCGTGTCGGTTTCACCAGTCGAAGAATTTCAACCATGCTGCTTTGTCGACGTTCTTGGGGAATCTTCATTCAACTCGGTTAATCCTTCCCAGCCCCCCGCGCGCAGCCCCTGCATCAAGATTGGACCCCACATTTTGACCAAAACTCACCTGGGAGGGAATGTCGAACCACAAACAGGGAAGGAAAGTCGAGACGAGATGTCAGTACTCGGTTTATAACCTTTCGGGAATTAACTATTCGTCCTTAAGTGTGCTTCAAGGTATTTGATTTTCTCTATTACTGAATCTATCTACCTTTCTGTGCGCGATAATTGACTTCATGACGAAGCCTGCACCAGTGAGGACATACCACGGATTGCAAAGTCTTATTAACATGCCGTTGGGACTCAGTATGGACGTCTTGCACTTTGTTTGGGAGGGGGCCTTCTTATGAACGCATCTTGCCATCGCTCGTTTGTAACGTTTTTTTATTCTACCGAGTGCTTATTATGTGACTTACACTCAAAACAAAGGCCCTGAACCTCTCCTACAACGGAGAAACAAGGCAACACTTGCAAGATCTTAACGTCAAGCTATAAAAACAAAATAAATGGAAAGCATCAGGCTATCCCAAGAGCTTACCAAGTACAACAACTATAGCTATGTCAAAACCACCTATACTAAACGCTTTGGTGTTTGCAGGAACTACCGAGCTATCTAACTGAATAGAAACGTTTGCACGTTAACTGCCATGCCCACGGACAATCAAAGCACAGACGTTGTTGAGGGTGATGTTGGGCAAGTAGAAAACAGGCATGAAATTATATCACTGGTTCAAAATGGAGATGTATATACATAAGTCGGCTCGTATCATATACTTAAGATGAACCATTCCCAACAGTCGAACGTCAAAACAGTATATAAGTACGCAAGCCGAAGATAGATGCAACCCAATGCCTCGCTTATGCCTTTGATGTTCTTGTTCGGTTCAAATATGACTGTCACCTTCGATAGAGCGAATGTTTTGTAACGAACGTACGATTTCTTTGCATTGCATTGTCTCTTAATCCATACGAATTTCACTAAGCACTCGGCGAAAGACAGACAAACCGACACATTAGTCCATAGCCCAGCACACCCTTCACAGCTTGCACACCCAAGTTGTTCCAGACTTCGATTCCCGCTTCTTGCGCTCGAGGCATTATACATTAGCCATTAATGAGTGATACTGTCTAGGCCTGCTTGTCGTTCTTGCGACGATCTTCGAAGTGGTCTCTGGCCTTCTCACGGGCAGCGCCGCGCTCCCTGTCGGCACAGAAGACGTAGTTGCCTCTGTTCCTGTCGCAAAGGATGTTCTCACGGTCTGTCGCATGATTAGTCATCGATTTTGATCAGAAAGATGGTGTCCATCTTACCATAAGTGATAATCAAATCCTCGCTGGCGGCGCAGAAAGCAATGTCATCACCCTTGCAGTTGGGGTTGTGGTTATCACGGCCACGGTCGTTATCATCATCGTCGTCGTCGTCGCAGCGGTCACCGTCGCCGCGATCGCGTCGACGGTAGCACTCGCAGCGCCGCTCTCTCGTGGCGTAGTACTGGTTCAGGCCACATCTCTGGATTCGCTCCCACTCCCTGGCAAGCTCAATGGCCAACTCTTGCTGCTCGCGAATGGCACAGAAAAGTCTGTTAGCACCGTCGTTGTAGCAAAGTCTGTTCTTGGCATCTGGTATCATCATCAGTAGCGTTCGACTTGAAAAAGTGAACAAATACGTACCGTATTTAGTGAACTCCTTGACGCTCCGGCCACAGTAAAGATCGTCTCGGTCATCGCGGCATTCGCCTCGACGGAAGACTTCAACCTCTTTCTTGGCGGCCTCAGCTGGAATGGCCGCAACACAAGAGATGCCAGTGATGGCGGCGATAAGGATCTTTGAGTAAAGCATTTTGACGGTTTAGAAAGTCGCGAGTGCGGGTATCGAAGACCGAAGATGGGTATAATCGGAAGGGTATCCTGAACTTGGAGGTATTGCTTGCTTGTCTGTCTGATGAAGAGGAAAACAATACGAATATCATGGGCAGGAGATGCATCCTTTATACTCGACAGACGTTGAGCTTCGAGGTATCTGTTCGATGCAAGTACACCCATCGAGGACATCGGTAAGTGCCAATTGTCTGCATTTCGCCGAGCTCAGCCCAAGTCGACACTATGATCAAAATGATGGGTACTTCGAAATCAAGGACGGCTGTTCTTGCCGACACTTCCGCCGCCTTCGTTCCCAGTTGCAAATCATACAGGGTTCATCGAATTACTATCATCGGCTTGGTTGCCACACCTTTCCGATTTGCCCTTTCCCTTTCAGACGACATAGGTTGGTAGGTGGGCATGAACGTGGTAGTTGTCACCTATGAAATGCGCATAGCTCCAACCAAGAGTTGAGTCAGATTTCCCATGCAGAAATCAAAGTATGAGCGAACCCGAAGCATTGCAGTAATATGGCCATTGTCTGATGGTGTTCATGGCCAGGCAAGGATTCCTAGCCGCTGTACTAAAGCTTCAAACCCCCATATGGTTGCCGCTCTTGGTGGTGTGCTCGCCAACTCTAATCTGGCGACATGTGTAATGACCATTTGAAAGGGATGCTTGGAAATGGTTGCAACCTTTACAATCTACTGGACTCGAAGCTTCCGTTCCAGGCTGAAAATGCAGCGCGGTTTCCTCTCTGGAAGTCGTCAAGCTGGAACGAGATCCTTGGCAGCCTTGCATTTTTCCCGAAAGGGAACGGGATGCAATGCAAGACATTAAACAAAAGCTTAAATTCTTGCGTTAGGTTCTCCCTAGTTGCAGGAATAGCTTTATGCCATGCTAACTTTCTCCAGTATGTATGAGACACTGGTGTTTCCAACGACTAGGCGTGGAAAGATGACTGAAATGAGTATCTGTTGATTCGGGTGATTAAGCCTTGAACATCGATCATGGTCGCTTCGAGTGTCAGCGCTGTTGCCCATGAAGCTCCTCACACAAATTGATCAGTGACGGGCGGGTGACACGGGTATGGCCCTTGCCCCTGAAAGCTCCCACAGCCATATCCAGTTTCGATATCTCCTTTACAGGGAAAGATGTAAGCAGATAGCTTGGTTGAGGTCCAATGGGAAGCGCATGGGTGTCTCCGTCCGTAAGATCGGACTTTAGTGGAGGTGGCGGATACACATCCGAGGGGACCGCAAACTTTGCCATCCCTCAAACACCCCAAGAGGATGATCGTGTATAGACTCTGCGAATCATCCGCCACTAACGGCATCACCCAAGCCTTATCAAGCACCTTGCCAGAGGTCGCCGCACTGGCAGACAGACGATGGCCCTCAACGAAGGCAACGGAACAGGTCGGAGGCGACTAGAAGATATTCACAACATGTACATGGTGATTGGAAGATCGTTTGCGGATAAGTCTGCTTGGCTGATTCCCAAGGGTGGCCAAAGCGGCGGGCTATCAAGACTGGCATCATCGCCTGGGCACACACCTCTCTCATCAGCTCCGCGTCCCATGAGCACGCAACTTGACAGATTACCGTATTGCAGTTCAGCTTTCCTATCCCAACAAGCTAAACGTGCAGAACCGCTTCCCAGATTGCAATTCGTTCTCTTAGCCAAGGCCATGCTTGTGTCCATTTTCCTGCAGGTGCGTCGCACAGTCGCTCAAAAGCCCCATGCTGGGCCTTGCGTTGTGGTTTGGCCTCTCAGCCGTCAGCACGAACCACACAGAAAGGATGGCGGGCATGGCAATGCTACCTAAAGAGGCGAGTAAATGCTCAGCAAGCTTTGGTTCGCCTGGTCAGCATTGAGAGCTGCTGATCTAGGGATCTGGAATCTCGCATCATCAGCCCTCATTTTATTGGCCTAGAGCCTGGGCACAGTGTTGCGCCGATGTTCCGCCTCCTGGCATGAACTACTCAACCAGCCAAAAGTGATGAACGATAACTCTTCAGCAACATACTCTGTTGCGTCTTGAGCTTCATCCACGTGGATCGCCTGAACTTTTAACAAGAATTAGGCGACATTCAGGCTCGTGTGATGCCGCAACCAATTAGTCTCGTTTTCGGGGTCGGAAGACGTTCTGAACGTTATCAATAGCACGCCGGCATTACACCGCAAACGCTCATGCCATTGACCTGTTTCGAAACGAATGTACCAATGGCCACGTTGACATTCGAATGTTTATGCCAAGGGCTTGTCGCATACAATCGACATTCAATCCGGTTCACGCATAGGTTTCTTGAGCAAACCATGATGGCGCTGAGCACCCAGCGGTAGCTATTGGAGCGCGCCATCGCCGTCTGGAGAAAACCGATGATCGCGGAGCCCCGATAGACACATTGGGCGGCAGATGATCAAACAGGTCGTTTATTGAAACTCGTTAAAGCCCTATCAGGGTCGGAATATACTTCAGGATATCTTGGCAGTGGTAATTTGAAGAGGAAACACATCCGTCGAGGACGAGTGTTCCCTTTCTTCCTTTCAAATCATTCGCCCGAGGCGAAAAAAGGAAATCGCTCAGATATTCATGCATGCTGACGGAGAGAAACAGAGAAGAGGCCCCAAACATGTTGGTGGAAAGAAGAATTAGACGGTCATAAAGCGCATACGGAACTACCGGAAGCCGCCTTGAGAGCCCCCGTTGTTCCAGTAGCCCTGGCTCGCACCTCCGTAGCCGCCATTACCATAACCTTGCTGGTTGCTGAAGCCATGGTCGCTGTAGCCTTGGGAGGGCGGGCTCATGGGCGGAGGGCTGTGTTGACCATCAGGCGACCCGATCCTGGAGTATCCACCTTGAGAGGCGCTGCGACTCGGAGCCATGGGAAGGGGACCCGAAGGTGGCAGGCCGGGGTTCTGCGTCTGCAACGGAGACAGCACTTGTCCCCGGCCATTGGGCGAGTCGCTGTATGCGGCCATGCTAGCTGTGGCACCTGCACCGGCGGCGCCAGCAGCCATCGGAGCGGGATCCCAAACAGTCTTTTCTTGGGTCGCGGGCACGCTGTAGGTGTTCTCCTGGGCCATTCCGCTCTTGCTGAATTCTGCGGCATTGTACTCGGTGCCCGTCGATCCAGCAAAGGAGTCAGGATCTACACCGCGCTTATGGAAGCCTTCGAGCTCAAGCCGCTCGTTCTCGGCCCTTTGAGCGGCAAGGCTTGCTTCAGCAGCACCGCGCCTGCGCTGGCGGATGAAGTACCAAAGACCGAAGGCAATGAGAGCGCAGCCCACACCGACACCTCCAGCATACACAGCGGTCTTTGCGGTTGGGTTAAGTTCGTTGAACTTTTCGCTGACGGACTTGCTAGGTTCCTCCAGGAGCGCTTCTTTAACAGTCGAGTTACCCCTGGCGATCATGTTAGACGGCACGCCACAGCATGTCCAGCTCGCATGCAACTTACTCAGCAATCCTAATGCTCTCCCACGAGCCTGACTTATCCCCAAAAGAGTACTCCTTTCCAGAGCTGTAGTCCGTCACCTGCGCAGACTTGACGTACATGGTGTAAGGACCAGCAGCATAGTCAGTTTCACCTCCAGCCCATTCCTGGGTTCCCTTCGCCATACGGGGGTCACCGCCCGCCCAAATCCCAAGACTCAGGCGCATAGGTGTCTGTGGATAAGCCAGGGAGTTGTTGGCTTCCGTCGGGAGAAGAGTCCGCACGTTGTTTCCATTGACCCACCATTCGAGCTTCTCCTTTGTCCAGACGCAGGTGTAATTGTGGAATTCGTCATGAATGCTTCCCGTCACCGGATGCTCATCGCCGTTGTGCCAGTCCTCGACACCCTTGCCAAAGTAGTTGCTTAAGGCATCATTCTTGATGCCAAGGAACTCCCAATCGACCTCGTCCAACGTATCGCTAAGCCACATCATGGAGCTCACGATGCCCTTGCCCTTGGCTGCCCTCATATGGATCTCGGTGCGGCCCCAGAAGAAGTAAAACTTTGTTCGAATAGTAGGAGAGTCGCCCTGCTTGCTGATCGTGAATTCGGCACCATTCTCGGCGGTGTACTTGACAGGTCCGACGGTCGTCTCCCAGGCATCGCTCGAAGGTGTGGAGTTAAAGTTGAAGTTGTACTCCATACCGAAGGCGGGGTCGGCCGGACAGGTCGTGTTCATCGGATTGCATTTAGTCGAGACCTGCGCGAGTGTAGGCTGGGCAAACAATGCCAGCAGCGCCGCTGCTGAAAGAGCATATTGCGACAGCATGGCTGTTCAAATCAAGTCGTAGTCGCTCAAAGGCTGGAGCGATAAGAGTTCGGGGAGCCAAGGATTCCGCACAAATTTGAGACGAGGCCTTTCAGTCGGGACGATTAATGTCCGACCGATAGATTAAGAAGCAATACGTCTAGTATTGCAAGGACAGATGGTCGACAGAAAACGGCGCGCCCGGCAACGTGTAATAGACGAAATGAGTGACAAGAGTGAGAGACCGAGAGAGTGTATGTCCGTAGTTGGGGACGAAAGAGCGTGACAGGCAACAATATTGCAGACGGACCGCCGTGATGTTGGATCGGAGGGACGAAGGAGGGACCTTTGAAGGAAGGTCAAGGTTGGAGAAGAATGGCGTTGGTGGGGGTCCAAAATTGAGTTGAAAAGGAGCGTGGATACAGATGGGCACTGGCACTCAGATGGATACTGGGGCCAACATGGAAGAAGCACAGACGAAAGAGTTGAGTTGACAATTCGGTGGGCAATGGAGCGCAATGATAGGAGGCGGCCTCATCTCAATCGTACGGGGCGGAGAGATAGAGGCAAGACAGGCCAGGGGATGCTGGGATGGCGGCAAGCAACATGGTGATTTAAGGGGGTGCCAATGTCTCTTGCTCCTCTTTGGGTTCTTGGAGTTGCATCTGCAACGGGCAGCGTTTCCGCACCAGAGCCAACCAGGATTAGCGTCTTAACTATCGGTCGAACCAGAGGAGTGCGACAGTCTAGGGCCCGGTTCGTTGTGGAACCGGCAGTGCAAGGTTATCGGAAAGGAAATTATCGAATAATTGTTAAGCGACCGACTGGGAAACTCTGAAGGTGATCCCGAGATTGTTGGTGGACCGCCCTTTCAGGTCTGCATTCTTGGCCCAGGGATAAAGCCCTTTCGATTCGAGGAGATACGTCATAAAGCCTTTGGAAGGAACTGGACGATCCGAATATAACTTCAGAGGCCATGACCGTGTTTGCCAGGCGTACATTGGTACGTGTGTGTTGGTCTGGACAAAAGAATTGTTTGAGACTGGATTGTCAGTGTAGCTCAAACACTCGCAAATGTGCGAATGGAAGAGGGTTCGGAAGAGGGGTTGTTGATCACACCGCCATTGAGTTGATCTGGAGATACTCCGTACTTGGCCAACCCGAAGTGAACGAAACGACATATGCCAAGCACCAGACCCCAACGAGCCGTGATGGTCTCGTTCAGATGAGAAGATGATGAGACAGCGACAGGAGGTTCAGGGTTGGGGCCGAGGCACATTCCCTCGATGGACAATCTGACATAGTCGCACTTGCGAGAATGACTCGAGTCATTAAAACAGGAGAGCTGTTTGAACCAAGACTAAGTCTCCGGAGCTGGATAACTGCAGGCTGCTTGCTTGCTTCATGGTCCTGCCATGAAAGCTGTCGATGCAGGTACGGGCCAATATCTTGGGAAGATCTATGTGTTTGGCTGTGTCACACACAACATATACACAACCTTAAATTGTCGTGACTGATTGAAGGTGAAGACCTCGTTGGATAGTTTCGAAGCGCTGGAAAGGGCATCTCAGCACGTACGAACGCGCAGCATCGAAGTGATGGGCAGTCCACAGCGCAGTCTGGGTTTGCGATCGCACGAGCATGTATAGAAAATGATGTGTGCTGGATCATGGTGTCGTACAGAGATGAAAGAGGTGCCATCAGCACGGTGAAGGCCGATGGCGATTGAGATCAGCGTGCTCGAAAATCCAACCAACAAGGAGCGCACCCACTATGGGTCGCAGATAGGTTGCAGTTTGGTAAAGGCGAATATTGGCGATGCATTCTTCGTTCCGAGAAGGGCGATTTCTTCGTGTGCAGCCATGGTGTCGGTGGTCGGCTGGGTGGTCTGGTGGCGACGTCCAGAATGACATGTACCAAGATTAAGTGAGTAAAGGGGTGAACAAGGTGAGTAGGGTGGAAAATAAGGTGAACCAGATGAGATGAGTAAGGCTGTCATGACAAAGGTGAAGAATCTTCGGGTGTTCGGCCCAGTAGCGGGCCCAAACACCCGGGTCATGGCCGGCAGAGATCCACATTCTTAAATGATTCGAGCAGCCGCTAAAACGCAGGATTTTTCGGCCATGGCCGTGTTTGTCACCATCACTGACGGCTTGGCTAGAGCGATGTCGGTCTAAGCCCAAGCCACAACGAAGTGTTTGTCTGGCTTTACACATGTCATTTCTTTTGCCTAGGTAGTTTGGTCTGGACAATTTACAAGGTCGTAGGAAGAATGCCGCGGCGTGAGCATGCCACAATGGCGATTCCAGAGGTTGACTTAGACGCGAGGTCCAACTTGTAGAATGCCAACACCAATCTCGGCAATCTATCCGGGCCAAAGCCCACATCCTCCCCGAACCTCACCAAAACAAAACGTGACTCACGGCAGCCCAGTCCGTTTCTGATTACGCGGCGGTGGGTTCCACGAGATGGGCGCTTACCCGAGAGGTAATAGCAGTGTAGAAAGCGCCCTGTCAACCGGCAAAACGACATGCCCAGTTGCGATAACGCAATGCCAACCCCAGACGGGGCCATAGAATGAGACATGGAATTTTTTCAGCCGCAGTTCGTTCATATAACGGTCTGGACCCTTCTCGGCTTCCCTCCCTATCTTCCTTCTTGACTCCATTGTCATCAGCGGATTCGCAACTACCATTTCCGTGGTCAACATGAGCGCACAGAACGGCCTTCGAGTTGAAAACTCCTCCGACACTGACCTCGGAAATGAGGCGCAGGCGCACGATAGTCGACCAAAGCGGACTGTCGTCGATTGGCTTCGTGATGATGTCAATATTCGATACACCGATATCCCCGTCCTCGCGTGCTGTCTAGTGTCTGGGTTGTGCGATAGTGTA
This sequence comes from Colletotrichum incanum, assembly GCA_001625285.1. NCBI lineage: Eukaryota > Fungi > Ascomycota > Sordariomycetes > Glomerellales > Glomerellaceae > Colletotrichum > Colletotrichum incanum. Next base: position 34,842 of record LFIW01000828.1, read on the forward strand.
GCGGTCAACGCCGCTGGCGTCTTCGTCAGTATGCAAACAGGTCAGTCCACTACCCAACGCGAGAACGCTGTGGCATGATGCTAATCCAGCTAAAGGCAATACCATCTTCATGGCCCTTGGCGCCTCCCGTCTCCCAGCCGGCGAGCCGCTCCTTTGGCTCAAGTCTCTTAGCTCCATCGCCGCGTTCTGGCTCGGATGTTTCTTCTTTTCCAAGTCGAGGCATATACATCCCAAGCGCAGAAGCACCCTCGCGCTCTCATTTCTCCTACAGGCATCTTTCGTCTTCCTCGCCGCCGCTTTCGCCCAGACTCGTCTCATCGCCGATTTCGGAGCCACATCCGTCCAAGGCTCCGATTCGAACCACGAGTTCAAGACCTCCGAGAACCCCCTTGTTATGGTCCCACTTGCCCTCCTCGCTTTCCAGTTCGGCGGGCAAATCGTCACCAGCAGAATCTTAGGCTACAACGAGGTCCCAACCAATGTGCTCACCAGTGTTTACTGCGATCTTCTGTCAGACCCCAAGCTCTTCGCGCCCTTGAAGGAAAACCCGAAGCGGAACAGGAGGTTCTTGGCCGTGGTTCTGCTTGTGCTTGGGGGTATCATTGGTGGCTGGTTGCAAAGAAGCCAGGCTGGCATGCCGGGGGCGCTCTGGATCTCCGGTGCTGTCAAACTCATCATTGCAGTTGCATGGATGGGCTGGGCCAGTAACGAGCCGGTCGAAAGCAAGCTTGAGAAGGGGGTCGCAAGTTCATAACGGAGAGAGAGTCAGTCACTTGTTACAGTAGAAATTTAGATATGTCTACCACACAGTGAGGTGATCAGGACTGAGATCGACACCATCTCGCGAACTTGCTAATAGTGCCGGCGAAAAATGATCTCACGTAAACAACCATGGGTTCTTCGCGTCTCTCTCTGGTTTGGATCGACAGGTACATGTTGTAGGACGAACTACTGGTATTTCGTCATGAGAGCTATCCCAGTTGATCTGAGCTATGCGACCCTGTACCTCATGCCTTTGCATGTTGTCATACTGCACAGCTTCTACTGCCACCGTATTTGGACTATCGAAGTACATCACAGTCTATACCCAAAGCCGTTGATCTTCACGGCGTCAATTCTTTAGTGCCTTTTGGAAGGCTTTCACATTGACAGCTTGTACACGGCTTATCACTCTGCGGCGACTTAAGCATTACCAAAGAAATCTGGTAGCGGCAGCGGCAGCAGCAGCAACTTAAACTGTCCCCAGGACGGTACCGTCGTGGTTCCGGCAAGGTTTCTGCCGAGAGGTAGGGACATAACCATAAACCATGGTCGATGCCGTAGAGCTGAACTGTGTGGCACAGTCGATTCACTGGAGTGTGCGGAAGCTGAAGAGATATGCACACACAAGAATAGTGGCACACGAAACATCGAATTATACTCTGTAAACTGCCTTTTGAATTACAAAAATCTCATGGCCTCTTCTGAAGCGTAGCATTGGAAGGTTTCCTTAAGATTCCGCCAAAAGTAATCGTCGAGTTGGTGGCCCACAAGCTGACAGCGCATACTACAAAATCCGATTCCGGCCGCTTTCAGCTTTGACTTGTAGGCATAGTCTGGTCTTGTCCATCCCCCATAGCACTAGGAAGAAAAGTCAAAACACAACACAGTTAGAAAAAACCCCGGTGAAGAGCCTGTCGGTTTGCCTAAGATCAGCCTGGTATGTCGGCTTGCCAGCCCTTTCGTTGAGCACCATCGTTGTTAGCAGCCACCGTTGTTTTCCCACTTAGCCAACTAGACTATATTTATCCAAGACGTATAATGGCCAGTTATGCTCCAGAAGCAAGCTTTAAGATAGACGTTTACAGCTTGTACAATTTAACAAGGCAAAATAGCGGGTCAGGTATGCCACATTTTGATGTCTCCAACTATTCGTCCAACTTAGCAAGATGACGCCATGTGAATTCTTACTTCTTACCGAGCAGGTGCAGGACTTGGGTAATAATGCTTGACATATCACGGACTAGTGTAGCTGCAAATGGTACATGAAATTATCAACGCGCTCGGTCAAGCATGCACCTCACATCGTGTAAAAGTCCTATTTGTAGTTTAGCTACTTAGTGTGGCCTTCCTCGAGTAAATTATGAGGCCCCTTTTCTTTACTTTTATCCGTCATTAACATCATAGTTTAAAGGTGCATTGAGTGCTGCTCGGGTGGGTCGTGGATGGATGTCTTTCAAGGCAAAAGCGAAGGTTGGACGATCTAGGAATCGAACCTAGGATCTACCGCATGCGAAGCGGTCGTTATACCCCTAAACCAATCGCCCATTTAATGAAATGGAATATTTCTGTTCGATTTATAAAGGAATTCATGGGGAATGGTGAGCACCTTGAGGCGTCCAGTTGTGAGTCGTAGACCGAGACATAGCGTTCTTTAGGAAATACAATCGCTGTATGCGGCATAGTCCCGGAAATATCCACTATCACAATTGTATTGAAAAACCTCGGCTCTGCATTGCATTGCCTTCCGAGTTTTCTCCATCCTTGACTACTTGTGCTGTGGCCTGGCTGGAAGATGATGATGGGCCACTGCTTAATTGCGCGCTGACCTCTTGAAGCGGGACATATCTCAGCAGCGGAGGAGCGTACAATTATTGAAAAGCATGATTGAGATTATAAGACCTATCCGCCTCATTGAAGATATTTGGCACCGTTGTGTCGCCATTGCTGTGTAGAGATGACAATTTGCATTTTGGAAGGTGACTTTTTCTCCTATAGTTCTCAATCATGAGGAAACGCCTGAGAGTGTGCATTATTCCCCCGGAACACCATGGTAGTTTGCGTAAAGCATGCCTGTACATATTTATCTGATTCAATGTTGCTCTTTTGCGGTTGTTTATACAAGAAATTGGCAGTCGTGGACATTTCGAGAGCAATCATTTATGCCACATGTGGTCTCCTTGAAGGCTGTCGTAGACGCATACACAGTAACAAGACACGTCAAACGCCAAAGATGTTACTAAAAAAAAAAGAAAAAAAGAAAAGAAAAAGGCCTCCGACAAGACTTCTTGAGTGATTAACCTTACTACACCTTATATGGATTTCACCCTAAAGTCTTCTTGAGTCCGTGAAGCCCTCTTGGTTCCATGAAGGTCCTTCTAGCTTGTCCAGATACCTCCAGCCTACGAGGCTCACTTCCGCTAAGTGCCAAGTGCCAAGTGGCCGATCCTCTGTTGAATCTTTCTCTCCAATGCTACATCTTTGGATCTGGTTTCTCGTTTTGATTTCTTTCTGTTTGGAAGCAGTGGCCTAATTGAAAACTCTACACATTTCCAGCCGGACTAGGAAAGACCATATACCTCCGATGGACTGCAAGTGGGTTAATGAAAGAAAATGAGTAAAGATCACCTGCCCAATTACTTTGATAAGAAAACAACCAAGTGTTGCCTCGTAGATGCATTAAGGAGACGTGCAATGTTAAGTCACTTTTCACTATCCCATAATTCTATTTCGGACTTTTACTAATAATAGACGTGCGGCATCTTCCATGAACTGGAAGTGCGCTCGCAGAGCAGTCACCGCCGCTGGCGTATCAACCAAGCCACCTAAATGAAGGCCAACTCGCTTCTTAAGCAAGATATTCAGGGCAAAACGGTTCCCAAGCAAGGAACTCTTACCTAGGCCCGATTAAGCTTCACGCGATGCATCCTGCACAGTCTTTAGTCCAATCCACCCCGGATGTGACCCAGGTCCAAAGAGCACGGAAAACAGTGTCCGAGCGAGTGCATTTACTGCCGTTCCCACATGAGAGGACCCAAGTACCTGTGCGAAAAGCCATGTGGTATTTCGTGTCTCGGAGGGGAGTGGAAAACCCCATCTCCCTCACTGAGAGAGCACAGTGAACTTTGATCATGACCGTGACGAAACCACCGCGTTAAACGGGCAAGCCACAACGTCAACGGTTCTCCCTAGCTTCCTCCAATCGTCACGTCCGCCGTTGGAAATCGACCCGTCTCAGACTCCAGCGCCAGAACAAACTGCCAGCTCATCACAACCACCGAGCACACGACCACACAAGCGCCATCGAGAAGCGGGTGTCCCTCCGCCATCTCGTCACCAAGAAGCACCCCTTGCATCCCAGCACAGCCTCTTTTTGCGCCTACCTAATCTTACGTTGTCCAGAAATGTACGATGTCATAGCCGACCGTCTCCCCTGTCACTTGGGACACCGCCAGACCAGATAAGTCTCGGAGGATGGACTGGCAAGACGATCCCCCAACCAAGACCCTGCAGCGCCCGATCCAGCTCGAGAGGGAAACCCGTCGTAAGAATCTAGGGGTCCTTCCCCAAGAGGCTAGCCCACCGTCATCAACAGCCTCCAATTGGCCAGCGAAACCGCGACCTCGACCCCTGTCCACCATCATTCCCTCGGCTACCCTTGACGTCACCGACGACGGTGATCTTCGTCCGCCGATCACCAACAAACAGGTTTGGGGTAGCACAGCACCAACCCCGAATCACCCACAAGCACCTTCGCCATCGGGGGTTTGGACTCTTTTCGTTAGGAGGCCAGGAATGGGTAACAGACTGTAAAGGTTTTGGGATGAACACCTTGGCATCATTGTGCAGCAATGACCACACCAGCCTGCCAACAAACGACTGCTGGCAGGGTCTCGGCACGGGCGCCCGCCATGCAACGTGCCTTGCAATGAGCTGGACATGTCACGACAGCGGCTTGAGGCATAATGTCACGAAGGAGAATGAGAATGACAAGGCAGGGGAAGGAAGAATAGGGGTGTGTGGAGGAACGAGAGAGATATAACCTCTAACCATCCCCGCCGAGAGTTTTGTCTTCCGTCTTATCCAGCATCCCAAGGCTTCACCTCGTAAGAGTCCACGCAATCACCATCCACAACCACCACTACCAAGCCTTTTTACCAAGGCAAACCTAGTTCACTCGACTACCTCCCCTTACAAAACCCTTCCTACCAAGCAAAAATGCCATTCTTCGGAGGCGGCCGCCGCGAGCCTTCGCCCGAACCGGTCCGGGAACCAACCCCACCGCCGCCGGAACCCCGCCGTCACGGCCTCTTCGGCTCCCGCCGCGACCCCTCTCCGGAACCCGTCCACCACCAGCCCGTCGCCGAGCCCGCGCCCCGCAAACACGGCCTTTTCGGCTCCCGCCGCGACTCCTCCCCCACACCCACGACCCGCACGTCCGCCACCTCCCGCTCCTCCCTATCGTCAACAACCTACCACACCTCCCCGGACGGCCACCACAACGGCACCGGGACCGGCGGAGGTGTGTTCCGCCGCTCCACGGATGCGTCGTCCGGCCGTCGCGGCATCCTGCACAAGTTCGGCGGCGCCGGCGGCGCGGTGGAGATGGACCCCAGTATCGTCCAGGCCCGCGAGCGCGTCATGAGCGCCGAGGCCGCCGAGAAGGAGGCCGATCGTGCCTTGCTCGCCGCCCGGGAGAGTGTCGCTGCCGCGAGGGCCGAGGTGCGTAGGCTCGAGGAGGAGGCCAGGGAAGAGGCCAGGCGGGCCAAGATCAAGCAGTACCATGCCCGCGAGGTTTCCAAGCGCGGCAAGGCCCTGGGTCGTACGTATTGTCCAACTACTCTCGACCATGCATTTGAAGCTGACATTTTCCCAGGCCACGGCGACTAAACATTGTACACCATCGTACACTTCAGATGGAGACATATCCTCTACGGTATTTCCTTTGTTAATCACGAGGCCATGCTTCATGTCATGGTTTATGGGCAACGGGACAGGAGTTGGAGCTGAGCGGGATTCGAATATTTTCCAGATGGGTGTGTATTATTTCCTACCATTTTGTGCATATCACGAGCGACAGTGTTTTTGCCGGGGAGTTTGGAATGATGGTACCATACTTACTAGTCAAAAAATCGAAATGGCTGGCCAAGATATTTTCATCGCCCTGTCTTTGATTGTGTATCATTTTCCGGTGTAAAGAAACTAAATGTGGGCTTTTAATTCAATAATCTTCGCAGGCAGTCCTTCGTGAAATGCTGTTTGTGTTTTGATGAACCGACTTAAAGTCCTTCAAGAGCCAAGTTGCTGAATATGCTTCGTGTGTGTCGGTTTCGCCATGCAGCATCGTCTTCGCGATTATCCAAACTGCCGCGTTCACGACACTGGACGACGTAGTCATGTCACAACGCAGCCGGTTGCAAAAGCTGGAGCAAAGCGGCAGTGAATCCAGCCAGGGTCATGTTACTACGTATGACGTGGTTGACGTACTGACTACTGACTGTCTGGGGTATCTAGTGATCACCCTGGTCTCTAGTCCAATTGCAACGGATCATCAACTGAGCTCCCAACGTCAGCAGCTGATCGGGGGTGTCCCCGGAAGCCCCTCGTAAACCCTCAGCTTGCACACCTGGCAAACACCACTCATTCCATGCCCAATCCTCTGGCTCAGACCAGAGCGAACACGAGAAATCCGCTGTGTGTTTCCTAATCGTATCACTACTCAGTTGAGTTCCTAGAGACCCGTCGCGGGTCCATGTCAAGGACCTTACCTCTCCCTCAAACCCGGCTTTTCAAACGAAACCAGCGTATTCGGGGTTCTCAAATGACTGAGGAAAAGCACTCTCGGATTGTGTGTGGATGATTTGAGTTCATTGTACATCATCTAGAGACAACCTTGTTTGTTTATGCATGAAAAGGCCAATGAAGGAGTCTGAAGACGGGCTAACTGCTTTTGCCATCCCTACATCTGAGAAATCTAGTAGCCAGAGCACATGCTTGTGCCATCCATCTGCCCACCTGCCAAGCACGCCGCTCCTCCGCGGCCATGCTGTCCGTCTGTATACGCAATTAAGACCGAAAGCGACGAGGTGGAAAAAAAAACCTGGCCCTCCAACCCCTTATGTGCGTCGAGAAGCGAAACGGGTATTTACAATTTTGCTCAGATGTGGCCGGGGTACCTAGAGGTATCGAGAAAGTCGTGTCGACCACAGGTCCGTAGAGTGGCCGAGAAGAAAAGAAAAAGGTCGCGTCTGCCCAAGGAGCTGGACGGGCTGCAATAAAAAAAAGGACATAGTCGGTAATGCGAAGGGGTGCAAATTCGAGGTTGAAAGGTCCAATCCGTGGGAACGCCGACGCCTTTCCGAGTGCAACACTGAAAAATGGTATTCCGATCCCGTCCGAAACAAGGTCCGCCAGTTCGATCGTGGTCGTGAGAAAGTGAAGAATGCCGCAAGCGTGAAACGCATGCCCTCCGATACTGGTTCGCTCACATGACGACACACTGAGACTCTTCGCGGTCCTTCTTGACGCTGAGGGCAACGCGGGCGGCCTCGGTGAAGGCCTCGTTGACGCCGCGGTTGCGCATGGCGGAGCACTCTAGGTAGCGGAGGGCGTTGATGCGACGGGCGACCTCCAGACCTTGCTCATAGTTGATCATGGGACGCTTCTCGCGCTGCTGGCCCTCGGCGCCCTCCTCCTCCTCGTTGTCAGCCTCGCGGAGATCGCACTTGAGGGCGACCAGGACGAGCTTGACGCCAGGACAGTTGTCGGCGATCTCGCCAACCCACTTGCTCTCGACGTTCTCGAGGGAGTCCTTGCTGTCGACGCTGTAGCAGAGCATGATCAAGTCGGTATCGTCTGCGCCTAGTTAGCTCATGTTCCTCGATCCACTCTTGTCCATGGTCCTACCATAAGACAAGCTGCGGAGGCGGTCGAATTCCTCCTGGCCAGCGGTATCCCAGAGGGAAAGCTCGATGTGGACATTGTCAACGAAGATGTCTAGCGGGGTCAGGGTCAGCAGGCAGTTTGGCGAAAGGGGGATTGCGACAACGGCAACGGGCGTCGATGCGCCTTTGGCGGATATTGGGAGGAGGATCGCGTACCGTGGACGTAGTTCTCGAAGACGGTGGGTTCGTAGACAGTCGGGAAGTAGCTACGTCGAGTCAGCAACGGAAGCGCAATCAAAAGATTTGCAGCCCCAGCCAGCCGATGGGCCAGGACAGGAAGCCAAACTCACCCTCTGGTAAAGACATTCAACAGCGATGTCTTGCCGCACGCGCCATCGCCGCTGAAGGAAGCAAAGCAGTCAGCCAGAGTCCACAGGTCGCAGCCAAGCGATACACAAGGATGGGGTGGGAAAGCAGGTCTCACAGAAGCACCAGCTTGCGCTGGACAGTCTTGGATCCTCCACACAAAGGCATGACGGGCAATTCGCGGTTGTCAGGTGAAGAATCGGACGGTGAGAAGGTGAATCTAGGGGGGCGGGAGATGAAGGTGAGTCGATGGGATACGAGGTTTGCTTGTTCGTGGAAAGCAAAAAAGTCGGGCAATCAGTCGGGAATGGGACGCAGGTTGTGGCTCGTCGGTCGACCAACAAGGAAACGGTGCCAAAGAGACGATTGTTGTTTGCGGCTTGGGTCTGGATCTGGAACGGTGGTGTGCGACGGCAAAAGGAAGCGTAACAAAGGAAGGCTGATGGGTGGCTCAGGGAAGGAGAGGGTAAATTGGATGGATGGTGAGGCGAGAGGGAAGGTACGGCCGGTTTCCTTGGGGGTTGAGGGAATGGAATGGCGGGGGAGGGAACAAAAGACGTGAGCAAGGTACGCTGTTTGGCAGTGCAACGGTGCCTTTTTCTGGAGAGGAAAGGGCCAGGCCGAAGCGGAGCGACGCTTGATGTGAAGCAGAGTGAGGCAGAAGTGAGCAGTTGCGAGGTGCAGTTGCCGTGAAATGGGGGATTGAAAGATGCAGGAGCGGGAAATTGGGTAGGGAAATGGTACGCTGCTCCATTGGCGGAGATGAAGTCAGAAGGGCCGCAGAACGCAGAACGGGGCAGAACAGACCAAGAACGAACAAGGTCAAGCACCTCTGTTGCTAGGGTCAGCCTGGAAGGAAATGGGAGGGAAGGGGCGCTGGGACCGAAAGTGGACTGGCCTGGGCTGGGAGGGAAGTGGGAAGGGAAGGGAAGGAAGGAGGCCACTGCAGCAGCTGGATGGGGAACGACTGGAAAGAGCAAGCAGCCAGCAGGTGGTGGGCCAGATGGAATGGGACACTGAACTGGACTGGGTAGGTACGGTACGGTACTAGTCCACACGCTCCGCCTCCGTCCTGCCTTCTCTCTTTAAACCCACAAGCGCCGGCAGCGGTGGCAGGAAGCAAAAAGGGGACCAGGGGCAGCGTTTGATTGAACCCACCCGGCCAGGGAAACCAACCAGGCCGAATGGGGGCGCAACACACTGAACCGATGAATGTCACTGGCACTGACTGAGCGCCTCCACTTCTCGCATCTTTGACCTCTGCACTTGTACTTTGCCTAGCTGCCTGGCCTCACTCGCTGAGACGCCCAATCCCAAGGCCTGAGCCTTGAGTACACACACTTTGAGCTGAGCGCACCACAGCAAAGCACATCACCACGGCTCAGCCAGCTGCACAGGGGGTGGAGAACTTCCCCGCCACACAACAGCACGCGCCCGGGCTTGCCTGCATGCACTATCGGATTGCAGACACCCTCTAGCAGGACACCCGGCAGAAAATACAGAAAAAAGGAGGATGAAGAAGAAGAAGAAGAAGAAGAAGAAGAAGAAGAAGAAGAAGAAGAAGAAGAAGAAGAAGAGACAGAGGGCATCATCATCGCCTCCACTCTCATGGCGACAAATTCGCTCACTGGCCAATCATCCCCTTTACTGATAGCCCAGTCGTGGGCCAGCTTGAGCCTCGGGGCAAAGACCACCGGCTATTCACTTTGAGCTTTTTGGCTCTCGACTGGAAGGAAAGGTCATCTCACCAAAAGAGAATCAACAAAGGAATGGAGCCTTGTTGGCCTCCATCTCCCCTTGGCCGTGTTGTGGTGGTGGCGCTCGAGGAATCCCCAAAGCCCCCCAGCTCAAGTCCGTCAAAGCCGCCCTGGTGCCTGGGTAAGACATCCTGCAAAGAGGGGCATCTGCATCTACCATTCATTCGTCATGTACCCTGGTAACCAAAAACCAGAGGAGAGATACCTACAACGCTCGCAGTAAGCCACTCAGCTGGATACGGCCCTTCGGGGCTCGGGTGCGTTGGCGTTGGAATAATATGGGGATGGTTGCCTCGCTTCCGGTCTTTCGCCCGGCTTGGTGCACCTTGTCAGATCGCAGACTCAGATCATCATCAAAATCCCCGACCTCTGGTCAAACCTTGTGCCTACCTAACTCTCGCTCTCACCCACATATGCAGCTTGCAATGTTTGCTCATGTCCTTGTTCTATTTTCTATCTCATCCCGTCTCAGCACAGCCGTCTAAGATCTGTAACTTGCCGGCCTTCCGTGTTGCGTCTTCAACGACCTCTCGCCAACCTTTCCTTTACACCCAACTTACTCAACTCCGTAAAGTATTGGCTGTACGACTCATTTGCCCCAACATCGTCATCTCCAGTCCCCAAAGACCAAGGAAGTGACCCGGCATATCCACATCTGTCCTGCCAAAACAAACGAATTCCACTACGCCAACAGAAAAACTCCATTCTGAGCCAAGGAACCACCGCCATCTGGGACAGCCATATCCCGGCAGCACTCCCGTCGCAAAGCGCCGAAGCTCGACTCGACTCGAAAGAAGCCCCGAGAGCGGCGATCCGGACGGACGGGGGCCGCATCTTAGAGCCCAGCCAGTCGACCATGCCGCGCGCACTGGTCCAGGCCCATGCCGTTCGACCTTCTGGCTTGGCTGGCCCTCCGACCACCACCGGTTGCGTCCGTTTCCAGCCATCCAGTGTGTGACGGGGATCTGATTGACTTCGTCGTTGGAAAGCAATACAAAGCCTCCTCGCCCACCAACCCCTCATCGCCCCTCCTTACCCCTCCTCACTCAGCCTCGTTCCAAGAAACCATCCAACCCAGAGCTTGCTCATCAGTAAGGGCAGGTGGCATCGTCAGCCTCCCTGGAGACGAAACGCTGCGCATTGAACCGTGAGGCACAGCCAAGGGTTGTGACGCTCGTCGCCCCGCTAAGCGCCGGCTTGCCACTCCGTCTCAGGCTTCGGGTCTTCAATCTCCCCGCCACGGCCCCTACCCTATTGTGACTGTGCTTGATAGATTCCCCACATGAGTGTTTTTCGTCGTTCCGGATGGCCTGCCATCCAATAGAGCTCACCAACTATGCAACGGAAAATTTGCTTGCCGTGATGTAATCAACGAGACTGGAACGTGATCGTTCTTTCATTCCTCGGCGACTGGTCAATGTCGTTCCGGGTGGGTATTCGATCTCTATGCTATCTCATTCATCCCTCTGCAAGTTGCATGTCGCCCAACATTCTAGAAGCACGCTCGATGACGTGCAGCCGGAAAACACAGGTTCCCGACATGTTATGCGGGGGATCCTGTCCCAAAAACCCCTCATCGCGCAAAGTTCTATTCCAGCCATCTTCCCGTCGGGCCATGCATAGGCGATCGGTTGGCCAGTGCTACCAAGGCCCGTCCCCTCGTACCCGGCGCCCGCTGTTCTGTGCTCGAGCTACTAGACAGGTAAGCCCTACGCTCCGCTATATGCTCCGCGAAAGGGAAGCCTTTGTTCGGCCGAGTGGTTTCTGAGGTACTCCGCACACCTCTCAGTCATCGTCCCTCTGCAGGCCTTGTCTGCCCCGCCCCATCCTCTCGCCCAAGCTCATGTTGCCGGCCTTGCGATGTAGGCCGTTGACGAACTCCCTGTCGCCGTACTTGGACGACCGCTCTCTTGCCTGGTTGTCGGCTTCCCGCGCGGCCTTCTCCCGTTCCTCCAGTGCTGCCAAACGACGTACTCGGTCGGTATCAAGATCGGAAGCCGCGGCCTGCATAGCCGCCAGCTTCCGTGCCCTTTCCTCATCCGCAGCTTGGTCGTCTGTCTCTTTGCCACCGCTGACACGACCATCGGGTCGTCCGTCCCGGTCTTGTCGCCCGTTGTCGTAGTTCCTACGGCCCCGAGACCCTGACGCATCTCCGTTTCGGTCATCTCGCCTGTCGTTGCCCTGAGGTGACCTTTCTCGTCTTCTGATGGCGCGATCTTCGTCGGAAACCGAGTCAGGTCGTCGTCGTTCGCGGTCCTCCCGGCGATCGCGGCGGTCTCGTCTGTCATAATCGTTCTTGTCGCCTGAATCGCGTCTACGTGGCGACCTCGATCTCGAAGCCCGCCTGCGTCGGTGGCTGTGCCTGTCCTCGGAGTCGCTGCGACGCCGCCGTCTTTCGTAGCGGTCTTCGTCTTCAAGGTCATCTCTTCGACGACGTGGACTCCTGGATCTGGAGCGGGATCGCCGCCTCTTTCGGTGCCTGTCTCTGTCGTCCTCGCCGTCGCGATGTCTGTGATGATGCCTCCTCTTATGCTTCTCTTCCTTGTTCTTGGTCTTCGACTTTTCATCCACCATGCCCATGGACGCCAGTAGCTGTCGGCGCTTGATGGGGTCATTCATCATCGCCTCGTAGGCAGCTTGCTCTTGTCTTTTGATGGCAAGCAGAGGGTCTTCCCGGATCTTGGCTGCCGTGTCTCTTGCTGTGTTGGCCGTCTGCAGTGCCATGAAACTCTCCTGGCCAGCCTGTTTCTCCAGGTTCTTGTGTTCCGTGCCTTTGAGCAGATTGTCGATACGGCGCTTGCCAAGGAGATAGCTCTCGCGCTCCTCTGTTGTGCCAGTCTGTCCATCAGTAGGGCCACTGTAGAGAAACTCGACGCGATCGACTCGTTTGGTGTGACCGGCGGCCTCAAGCTTCTTCTGGAGCTCTTCGCGCTCGCGCTCCTCCTTGAGTTCGTTGATTCGCTGCTGCGTCTTCTTGCGCTCGTCGAGGGCCTTCCGTTCCTCCTCCCAGACCTTGGCCTGGTTCTTGATGAGGGAAGGGTGGAAACTCTTCTTCAGGTTGAGATCGCCACCCATGATGCCGACTTGTGTCGCAGGGTCTCGAAATGGATTTCGGCAGGTTTATGGTGATGCGCGACGTGGTAAAGTGTTCGTGGTGGATGTCGCTGATTGAAATTCGAGTTTGTATATAGAAGGAAGGCTGGCGCGGCTGGATACGACTAGATGGTTGGGAACCAACCTGGAAAAGTTGCCTCCCGCCTGCTTGGTCAGTGCGCAATCGAATGCGTCTGGTGGGTCCGCCAATCGATAAGCTCCCCCCGCCTCCGACGTCCTACGCCCAGCTGCACCTGCCTGGCACTTCCATCGATTAGCCTTACATCTCAATTCCAACAACAACCCGAACATCGTCACATTCTCTCCCCTCGCCATCCTGCCTCAACGAATCTTCTAGTCAACTCACAGCCGTAATCGACCTCCTCGTCTTACGCCAACCCATAAGCGTCTGCCAAGATGTCTGACGACGAGGACTTCATGCAGGAGTCGGATGAGGAGCAGTGAGCTCCCCTCAGCTGGGGCCTTTGCACCCCGGTACCGTCGTGGAAATCGCTGGAGCTAATCATAGGCCAGGTACGACTTCGAGTACGAGGAAGACGACGACGAGGATTCTGGAGACGTCGGCATTGAGAACAAATACTACAATGCGAAGCAGCTGAAGCTCACCGATCCCGAGGATGCCATTGCCGAATTTCTAGGCATACCGCCATTAGAAGAGGAAAAAGGCGAATGGGGTTTCAAAGGCCTGAAGCAAGCGATAAAGCTCGAGTTCAAGCTGGGACAATACGAAAAGGTAAGGCTGGAACTTCGTAGCCAGGTCTACTAAGAGGCGGTAAATGCTGACACTGAGGCCAGGCGACAGAGCACTACGCCGAGCTACTGACGTATGTCAAGTCGGCCGTGACGAGGAACTACTCCGAAAAATCGATCAACAATATGCTCGACTACATCGAGAAGGGATCAGATGGGCCCAAGGCAGTGGCGTGTGTCGAGAAATTCTACTCGCTCACGCTCGAGAGCTTCCAGAGCACGAACAACGAGAGGTTGTGGCTCAAGACAAACATCAAGCTCGCCAAACTCCTGCTCGACCGAAAGGATTATAACACTGTCACTAAGAAGCTGCGGGACCTCCACAGAGCTTGTCAGAAGGATGACGGCAGCGACGATCCCAGCAAGGGCACGTATTCTATGGAGATATACGCGCTCGAGATCCAGATGCACGCCGAGACCAAGAACAACAAACAGCTCAAGCGTCTCTACCAGCGGGCCCTGAAGGTCAGATCGGCCGTCCCCCATCCCAAGATCATGGGCATTATTCGCGAATGCGGTGGCAAGATGCACATGAGCGAGGAGAACTGGGCCGAGGCGCAGACAGACTTCTTCGAGTCTTTCCGCAACTACGACGAGGCCGGCTCGCTCCAGCGCATCCAGGTGCTGAAGTACCTGCTCCTCACAACCATGCTGGTCAAGTCAACCATCAACCCCTTTGACTCGCAGGAGACCAAGCCATACAAGCAGGACCCTCGGATTACTGCCATGACAGAGCTTGTAGATGCCTATCAGCGCGATGACGTCCACGCCTACGAGAATGTCCTCCAGAAGAACCAAGATATCCTCGCCGACCCGTTCATCGCTGAGAACATTGACGAGGTGACGCGCAACATGCGCACCAAGGGCGTCGTCAAGCTCATTGCGCCCTACACACGAATGAAGCTGGCCTGGATCGCGAAGCAGCTCAAGATCTCGGAGCCCGAGGTTCAGGACATCCTTGGCTTCCTGATCGTCGACGGTAAGATCGACGGCAAGATTGACCAGCAGGCCGGCACACTCGAGATTCAGTCGGACGCAGATAGCGACCGCACTAAGGCGTTGTACGAGCTTACACAGTCCGTCTCGAGCCTCTATACCGCTGTGTTCAAGGAGGGCGACGGTTTCCGGTCAACCGACTTCCCCACCGACGAGCAGACCATGGAGATGATGGGTGGCGGTATGACACCCAGAAGCAGCGGCCCGCGGGGCCATCCGCGTGGACCTGGACGGAAGGGCAAGGGTGTGATGCCGTTGTGGACATGATGAGCATGAGCATGGGCCGGAGTGTATGGGTCAGATGGAGCGGATAGGTTTGCTTGGTAACTGCTGGCTTCCATCTGTTTACTCGACACGGCATGCGACGGAAATACACATGGCACCTCATTAGGGTGAATGGCGGCAAGGCGCCGACCACAAGGCGAGAGAAAGAGGGAGCTCGCGTGAGAAAGCAGAATCAAGGATTTTAGAAGATACCAATACACCGCCCACCAAACCAGACGAAATATATTTCCTACTGCATCCATGGGGAGCCACAGCATTTGTGCCAGTGGGCAAGGTGGGGGGCACTAGTTCTCTCAGAGGAGAGGTTAGAAGCATCTTCCCGCTGCAAGTCGCTTGATCCGTCGAGACTGTTTTGGACCTCGTGGAACCCCGGAGGTGGGGGACATAAGAGAGAACCAAAGAAGGGAGGCTGGGGGGAGAGTAAGGATCATGGTTAGCGATGGCACGCGGGAATCTTGAGAAACGGCTTCCGCAGCGGGTCGGCCTTGCAGGTTTGCGTTGTTCGCATGGGAAAACTGGAAGGTTTCCCGGCTCTATCTCTCTAAGCGGCTAGACTTGTGTACGGAACCACGACGAGCATCACAAAGATACAGAACCTGTGAGCCCACCTGCAGTTCGGAGAGTACAACACTGTGCCCTCGGTGTTTGACGGTCCAGACGGAAATCAACCATCCTCTTTTCTTCCTCGTCTCGGTTCGAACGTCGAGGTTCTTTCTCGTCTGCTCAGATGCATCCCGGAATACGACGTCCTCTTCTCCGCGAAGAGGATTGAAGAAGCAAAAAGAGAGTTTGAACGCGCAGACGATAGAGCAGAGATTAAGTTTTAGGCCCCCCTGCCGCCCGCGCTGGCAGAGTCGCAGTCGACGGGCAGAACGGCTAGGCTGGACACAATGGGATAGATAGTGTAGAGTGGCGGCTGTCCCGGCTCGGCCAGACGAACTTGGCAGGTCTCGAAATAACCATTTTCTCGGTTTTAATCTCTCACCGTTTGACCCTGTGGTCGATGTACCGTCCAGCTCGTTCTTGTGACTTGCGTAGCGGTCGGTTGGCACTGTAGCAAGCAAGGCGCATGGGCAAACTCTGTGCATCATCAAGCAGGGTAGTAAAGAGTATCCATGTCTCCATCGCCGCCGATGTAAACGCGGGATTGTCCCGATGGTTCCTGGCAGCGTAGCATCAGGACCCAGAACTTTACTCACCCTTGCCCTTGTCGTGCTGCCGGTCTGGATAGTGGTGCCGACCGACTTGGTGCGGCCCCCTCCCCCCAAACGTCGGCCATCGTTGTTCACCGCAGATCGTCCCGGCTGTGTTATTCAGTCAACTCTAGTTCTTTTCCACTGTGCGCCCAAGGGCCCACCACCATGAAGGTTGCGTTTGTTCAAACTCCAGCCGGAGGTTTTGCTTTAGTACCTGTTACATCGCACGGCAAGATGGATGTCTTCGTCTTTGTACAATAGCTATGAATCCTATCAGGAGGTCACCATACTCTCCTGAAAACAGAACTTGACCATGAGATGCCGATTATCTGACTTCCCCTCCGTTATGATCTTTTCCGGGTCAGCACTTCGCTTGCAATGTCAAAGATTCGGATCGAAGAAACCAGCTCGCCCACTTGGACGCCTGCAGTGGACGCGGAGTGGGCGAATTTGTGTTGCACAATACAGAGGTGGGTAGACTGCAGCGGGGTTAGGGGTACGTCGTCTGCACTTCCATGACCCGGTGGCCCTCTTCTCTCGGCCGATTACAAGGCGGATGCAGGCTCAACGCCGTGGCGAGACGAACGGCGAGCCTGGCCTGGGATGGCTACGGCGGACGGCTCTGCGTCGTCACGAAGTCTGGCGGTTCGATGATTGGATGATGTAGCCGGATCACACGGCGCATGAGGCGAAGAGGAAGAGGACGACGACGAGGAGGCAAGCGGGCAGCCAGAGCTGCCTGCGGGACTAACGTGGTCCGCGGCCGGAGCGAAGCGAGCCTTTGTTATGATATGTCTGGGCGGGCGAGTGTTTGCCTGCATGATGGACGCTTGCATGCCGCAATTTCGGGGTGGTCTGCTTGGAATGAAAGAAAAAAACGCCATGCCGGCGACTCTCTCCGTTGAGGGGGGGTTCTACGGATGGGTTTGTGTCACCGTCGATGCGGTCTATGGCCGATTCCAGTGACCGTCAACTCGACAATCATTGTTTCGAACATTTTCTCCTACATAGAAAGGAACTTCGTTCTCATGGTGTCTTTGAAGACCTTGCAGCTTTTGAAAATCACGAGCATGTCCTCACCGTTGACTGAGGGTTGTCTGGGAAGCGTGCTCCCGCGTTTTGCGGTCAAGGTCCAACCCTTCCCGAGAGCAGTAAATGAGTCGCACAACGATAACGGGGCGTTCAACTTGGCATAGGCGAAGTCCCAACAGCCCTCCTCTCGTATGTTGTCTCTGGTATTGCGCTGAATGCCCCCCCCTGGTATTAACCGAGATCTAACACCTTACTTTTCGCAGCCCCCGGGTTTTGGCTGATCCACGCAGGCATGGCTGGCTCACCGATGCAAAAGACAACGAGTAGGATACGAGATCAATGACATCGTCAAGACTCAAGATCCACACCGATGAGATATCGAGTTTGACATTATTCTGTCATGGACCTTAAGACACCGAGAGGCAAAAGTTGTGGGCTTGAGGAGGGAGGTAGACCAAAAGATCATCCTCAATATACGCCCGCAGGGGTCGAATACACCGGAAGCATTAAGTTTCATACCGCCAAGACCCGTAATTAATTTGGACGACTTTTTATCGGGGGACGGCGAATGAATATTTCGTGCAGCCCCAGCTGTGCACCTGCAGTGCAGTTGTTTCTTGAGGCGGGAAGGATGTGACGGCCTACCTCAGAAGCGGATATGTCCGCATTACAACCCAGTCTGTCAACTTCTTTCCTCCGTTGATCATAACCCAAGAGGCTTGCAAGTTGTCCCTCTCACCATGCAAGCGCTGAAGACGGGACAGTGCGGGCGAGGGCTCAGCGGGTGTCTAAGTGGAGGAACGGAAGGCAGCTCTGCCTGATGCGACGCTGTTGACGAGCTGTGATTTCAGAAATCCCACGTTGATTATCCGCCACTTCCTTCAGGCGGCAGCAGAATCCATAAACTCGATGCTATTCTCCAAAGAGACCAGACGGAGGAGCGTTGGGTGCAAGCACGCCTTTCGAGAAACGTAATTGGTCCCTTCAGCTTCGGGTTGGCGGACTAGAATATGCCTGGGTCTTCGTCCTGACCCTGTCCTTCACATGTCTTCTCCCTGATGCCGAGTTAATTATCGCCAGGGTAATCTGAGGATGGTGCACTTGTATGGGTATCCATACCTAGTAGCCCTCAAGGATTCTAGCCTAGGACGAATGTAGGATAGCGTGAAAGGTGTACCAGGGGCATAGGGCTTGGGCCAGCACCGCTGTCATCTTGGTGCTGGCCTCTCTCTCGACCTCAGAACCACAAATGGATATGGCTAACAGTAATACCCCCTGTCCCAATGTGAGGCGTGGCCGGTAGTGTTCATTTGTTGGAACGCGGGTACAAACGACCAGTCGTGCCCTTTGTGGTGCCTGCCGGCAAGCTATGCAATTTCAAGCTGCGTTGTCGCTAGTCATTTGACCGTTTCATTTCCACGTATCCTACCGTTGTATAGTTGAATGGATGCAAACGGTGCCTATATGGGTTTGGGACGGTTGTGTCGCCTGGTAAACGTGGTGATGGCTTGCTCTCAGCTAAGCCTTGATTTCCGTCTTTCCCAAATCTGTCAGGTTTGTGATAGTTAGATGTCAGGCTGGACACTATTGTACCTCTCTCTTACTCTCATCTGTTATAGGATTGGTGTGCCTGACGCATCTTGTACTACAAGCCTAATGAAGCATCGTACAGGTAGGAGTAGGAGACTAGCCAGACGATATTAAGTGGATCATGCTTGAATTTGTGATGTGATTGTGTCGTGTGCCAAGACTCTTCCTTGGTCATCTCGCCCTGTCCCGTCAGGCTGTCATGCGAACAGACAATGGACCGTTTAAGAGATGTGGTCTAGATCGCCTCCTCGCTTGCTAGAGTCGCTGTTTTGGTATCTAGCTCATCCCGTGTCAGAAGGGGTTGTGAGCTACCCGGGGCCTTCAAAAAGTCGATGAGACAAGACAGACGAAATTGATGTTAACCTGCATCGACGAATAGCCCTCAGTCGTTGTTCACGAATAAGAAAGTTTCTTCTAAACCTTTGGGTGCAGCGGTCCAGAAGAGAAAGCGGCTTCAGATTTCGAGGCGTCTCCACGTCCCTACGGTACCACAGGACCGCATTTGCAAAATGCACATTGTCAAGTTTGCTTTCCCCTTGAGCAAACCCCATTTCACAGGTCTTGCGGACAATCGTGTGCGGAACAGGCCGTCCAGCAGCTCCACAGCCCCAGTCAGCCGCATGAGATATGACTTGTAGTTCTTGGACTTACGCCGCTTGGGCTTGCCAGACTTTGACAAGGAGTATGTTGAGTGATTCTGTCGTATTGGATTTCATTTCTACCAGTGGACCCTGATTTCCAGCCATTTGATGAGCGCAGGCATTGACTCCGCTACACCATGGACATGCCTCTGCTTGGGAGCAGTTGACATAATTTCAGGTCTGGCCTAGGTAGGAAAGCCATTCAAATTATTGATTAGTTGGTCATTTGCGTCGTTGCGGTTTCTGCGCTCGCGGCGCAAGACTCCGAACCCCAGCTGGTATGAGGATCCAGTGAGGATGGGTTTTGGGTGACAGAGTGTCCGTAACTCTGCACAAAGTACAGAGTAACCGCCCCTTGCTATGTAGCGTTTTATTCGAGCGTCTTGACCAAGAACGCCAAGGTAAGATTCGCGATGGAGACCTAGATGGACCCTCGACTCGCGAGCAGGAACCACCCTTGATAATCTCGATTGTGTTCCGGGCGTTAAGCCCTCATCGATCTTCGTGTGGGTTGCTGTAGAGTTTAGGCGGCCCGTGATGCGCTTTACATCGTGCCCTGTCACCTATTTCTGGATAAGCCAACCATAACAAACAGGCCGCGTGCCGTTGGCCGCGCCATATTGGTGCACTCCACCGACCATTCTGGGTTGGTCGGGGCCGAAGCAACCTGTCGGACGCGAAGCACACCACGGTTCGTCCATCAGAGGACTCCAGTGGACTGGGGTATGACTCGCTGGGGTACACGGTAGTCCGAGTATCGCAGTATAGACAGTTGAGTGTGCAAATTGCGTTAAGCTCGACTCAGCTGTCGCCATTTCCGAAATCGTTTGTCCAGTTAGTACTTTGCACAATAATTCCTTCCTCCTCAGGAGAGACTCGATTATCATAGATCCGGCACAGCATGTGCGGCTGGATGATGCAGTGAAGTGATCGACAGTAGTAGATGTCGTCGCTATGCACCAGCATGGGGCTGGTGGAGAGGGGGTTTCAAGGAGGAAGAAAAACTCGATCATTGCCTACACTCTCGTGCCGACGCCTCACAGTCAGACTTATATTTCCCATTCCTTGGCTGTCCTCGGCGCTTCGTGTGCAGCCAAACCTTGCCGAGACGGCTGAGCCGGTCTTCGCATTCAGGGAAGCCACCTGATTCTGCCAAATCGCGACTCATGCTGCCCATCTTCGGTGGCCTTCCCCGCCGTAGTTGGCCCGTAAGGAAGAACCGCATGCTTGCCCCTGAATGCCGGCAAAGACCGGGCTTGGCTATGCCCGACTGCTCCCAAAAAAATGTAAAGTGTGAAGAGCCACTTGTTCGTGGACTCCAAGCGAAAAGCTATGAGGGTTGCAGCCAACAGCGAGAGCATCACATCGAGAAGCGTTTTGTTGGCTGTCGACTATCTCAGGCTACCAGTCCCTCCGGTCAGAGGCGGAAAGCTACATGGGCGCGACTAGCATATCAAAAAGTTGTCTGTGGAAAACATCAATCCGTGGCAGCCGAAGTACGACAGCGGCCGCCAGCCAGTGACAGGCGCGTCCCCATGTAAGGTAAGCGCGGCAGGGTGCGCCGGGCTGGTTTCTGGTGTAAGACGGTTCTGGTAAGAACGTTAGTCCAGTCAAGTAGGAATAGAATAATAGACTAACGCAGCCATTGGCGGCCTTAAGTTTGTTGGGGGACGACGCTGGACGCTGAGCGGTCAGGACATGGAAGCGAGGTCAAAGCCGGACACGGGCAGCTCTCGGTAGGAGCATCAACAAAAAGAAAGGCCAGAGAAGAAGGGGTTGTGTCTCTGACGCCACGAGCTCGGTGGAAATCGGCAGCCCACATTGATGTTGTCGTCGCCGTGACTGTTCCGCTTCCCGCTTGTCTCGTCGCTCTTGCCCGCTTCTTGTCACATTTTGAAGGACTAGAGATTACAAGGGGCTGGCGAGAGAACAAGCGAAGACCTGCCTAGTAATTTCTCTCTGACGGAGACCGCTTCCGTGCTTGTTGCTGCAGGACATAGCTGTGACATCTGACTGGCTGCTCGGTCAGTGGCCTGAATCGTTGTTCGACGGCTCCAACAACTGGTATCATTGCCCGTGGCAAAAGGTGGTGCTTTGGTTCGGGCCAGTGGCTCTGCGACGTAATATCTGCGTCTTCATCGAGCGGAGCTACATCTCCTGGGTCAAGAGGCAGAGGACCAAACGACGAGGAATTAGTTAGTACTGTAACCACCAGTTCCGCGGGATAAGTGTGGAGAGAGAGGATCACGATGAAAGGACGTGGATCAGCACTACGGATACAACATGAGTAACTAGTTACCCACAGCGGCACAGCGGTGCGAGAGTGCCTGTCTTGTACGTACCGTGAGAGTGATGAACGCCATCGCATCTTGGGTAAGGTACTTGGGATGCCAAGGGGTGCCACGGTTCTCAGGGTGGTCTTGTCTGGCATTGGCGCTGCACATTGAACGATGGACAGTGCATCGCGCTATGCCAAAGGCTTGTGCCATCCCTGCGCTTCTCATCGACGACCACGGATGACGGGCGGGCTGGGGTGAGCGGGCGAGTAGCGAGCGAGCCCCCTCAACCCAGTCCCTTGCTAGCTTGAACGGTGAAGTGCAGGGTCTCCCCCAGCTCCGTCTTTCCCTAGGATACCGCCCCTGCTTCACTGACGAGGTGTCCGTGTCTCTTGTATGTATTCTTTCTCCAGCAGACTGGCAGCATGTAATGCAACACGCTCGTACGAAGCCAGACTGCCTCACAGAGGCCGGGCGCTGGGAAGGATTGCGTCCTTCATTACCAAGTGGTTTGATGGCGTAGTCGCTGGGGGATGATTCGGGGGCTGCTGCATGTTGCACAAGGCCGTGGATTTGCTGTCTGGTGTTCCGGGTGGATTTGGGGGAGGGCTCGGAGGTGCTGACAGTGTGGTTGTCGGTCGAAACGGCTGGTGCTGAAGGGACGGGAGAGACAGAGAACAGAGAAGGCGACCTGGACGCCCCGCGAGCCGACATGTCTTAGCCGCACAGGACATGTTTGTGGGCGTGAGGGGATCATGATGATCGAAGTTGAGAGTCCCCGGTTGGTAGGCGGAAGTCGGTGGCTACGCTGGCCGCGCTTTGCTCTTGAACGATCTATTGTTGCTCTTGCCCCAAAATGCCGGAAACCCGGCCGTTGTCACCTCTTCCCTCGAACTGCCCCTGGATCGTAAGAAAGGAGCAATGGCGAGGGGAGGAAGGAGCTGGTGCCTTTGCTACCTGCCCTTTGGCAGATGCGTCGGATGTTGAGGTGTCCACAAATCGAATCAAGCTTCCGCCCACAATGGCAAAAGGCTCTCAAGGCCTCCGATATGTGAACAGCATCCATTCATCCATCCGTCCAGATAACAAACCGGCATCGAATACGATCGACTCGGCACGCTTCCAAGACAATGCACAACAGACGGATATGGTTGGGGGGGGGGGGGGGGGGGGGGGGGGGGGGGCGGAGCGCACACATGGCAGCAGCCAAGGCCCCGGATAACATCTAGTGTCCTTCCTACGCAACATCACGATATCTTTGTTGTAACTTGCCGCCGCATCCCGTCTGATGGACTCACTGCCTGCTCCCGCCGCCAATCTTGCCCCTTTGGTTTGACTGAGGGACTGTCGACGAGAGGAGCATATGGACCAATCGACGGTTCGCAGGATAGCATGATGCAGACCCGGCCACGCCAGACCGGGCCAGGCCCAACCTCGAACCAGGATCATCGGGCTTTCTCGTCTCATCTATCGTCTCCTTTTGTCTCTCTCCGTCTTTTTGCTTCTTCTCCGGCACACTCGTCATTTCCACGAGTGCATTCTGCTCCTCGATGTTCGTTTGATGGTCATCTCTGGGCCATCCGTTGTCATTGTAGCCACGGCCGACAATTGATCTAAGGGTAACTTGCAGACAGACAGTGGACATGTCATCTCGTTGCCCGTGGCACGGACTGAATGAATCCCAGACCCGCACCCATACCCATCACCCCATCACCCCCCTTACATCCCGGTCTCCGTCTACTCCATCAGAAAGGCCGGCGCGGCTTGCTGCGCGCCGCTATTGCTGCTGGTCTCTGCCCTGGGTCTACCGTCTTCGGCATCATAACCACCAACGCTACGGAGTACCGTGCCGTATCATGGGGGAGTATGCCAGACTGTGCAGGCTTGAGCCAGGAACGCAACCAACCGTCCGACTGGACGGCTCTCTCGTTATGCCAGTGGCATTACTGCCATCCGTCACATTATGAACGGCTGCCGTCACCGGCCCCTTGCCCCCTCTATTTCTTCCTTTCTCTCTTCTTCTCTTTCTGATATTCGTAGCAAGCCTGCCATCCCCTGCATCTCCCTGCCTTACATGAGATGTACGTACCTGGTCTCATCTTGACATGGACACGGACGGAGGCACGGTACGGCACTTGACGTACTTTGTGGTGCAAGCGTGTTACTGGCTGAGCCCCAGCCGCTGCCGCTTCTACTCATCTCGCTGCTGCTCTGATATTACTTACTGCTGCTTGAGCCATCGCCACTGCTCCATTCATGCCCTGCCTGCCCATACGGCTGGTGGTGCTATGGCCCCCAGCGTTGTGTCATGCTGCCTCCCATCGCCCGTTCTTGGTGCAACCATTGTTATCCCAGAGCAACATCGGCTTTCTCGCGTTTTGTCTACTGTCCCCGTCAAGCTATCTTACATGGGTGAGATCTGGATTGACAGACATAGGCGCACCCTTGTGTTTCCTTGACGAGCGCTTACTTACACCTCTCCTTCTCCCTTTCTTTTACTCGCCCTTATCCCCGTCTTGTTCTTCTTCTCCTTCTTCTTCTTCATCATCACCCTCGACCTCCACGCCCTATATCCCTTTCCACTCCTGCCGCTCGGCAGGCGGTACTTGGTTTGACTCTGTGTCGTCCGTGTTGGCCTATATCGGCCCATCCATCCATCCATCCATCATTGTCACCGGCAGTATTGGCAACGTCCTTGACCGTGATACTGGGTTCCTCTGCCCTACTGTACCTCGTCCTCCGATCAATAGCTGCGGCACGGTACTGCACACTCATATCACATCACCTCGACTCCATCCCCATCATCCGTCATCCTTCATTCGTCCGAAACGGTTCAGCTGGGGTTGTGTAGCAGCAGACTCGAGAGAGCGAAGCCAGATCCAGCTGGTCCAGGACACCCATTCGAGCTGGATCCAGCACGACTAACAACACCACCGAACACGCCAATTTCCAGAACTAGCGAAGAGGGGGTGTCAGAACCGGAGCGTAGAGGCCACTGCAGCGGAATTCTGTCCCCAGACACACCACATCGGACCACCCTCACGGCAGCGACCAAGGCCGGACCCCAGGAACGATCCAACAAATCGGCTGACTCTCGAGACTCCAATAGTCCGCGCTGATCAAAGACTTGTCAACGCGGTTACTGCAGGAAGGAAGTGAATGGGCAGACGCACCCCGGAAAACCACAGATCATATTTTTGTTTGCTTTAGCCCTTGGAGGGCCGTCGAACTTCTGCACTATCGCCCCCCCCCCCCCCCCTGTATTCGACCTTTTCATTCGCCGCCGGCAGCCAAGGTGCATACGGCGACTTGGTGAGATATTAGTTGGGCTGGCCATACTTGACCCCCGAACTGTGTGTGTGTCTGTGTGTGTGTGTGTGTGAGAGAGAGAGAGAGAGAGAGAGAGAGAGAGAGAGAGAGAGAGAGAGAGAGAGAGAGAGAGAGAGAAA
>LFIW01000832.1:0-17991 GCA_001625285.1 Colletotrichum incanum
CTTAATCTAAATATAGATATAGTAAGTTTATATAGTTATTAGATATAAGGACATAATTAGATAAGATAAGAGTTCTTATAATAAATCTTATTCTTAGTTAATCTGCTATAATAGTAGAAATATAAAGTAATAAAGGTATCTGTTAGATATCTAACCGTAACAAATAGGTAGTAAATACCTATACCTTTAACAGTTATACTAAGTAGTAGCTTAATAACTTAAGAAATCTTTAGTAATATAAGGCTAAATAACTATAGTAGTTTTAGTAGACGTATAGCGTCTTCCCTTAAGGTTAGTTTAATTTATTACATAAGACTAAGAACTTATCTTCTTATAAAACTATACGCCTATATACAAACGTACGCTTTTTAATAAAGTTTGTTTATAACTATCCTAAAGTTAACTATATAAATTATAAGACATCTAATAACTGCTTTACTTAGCTTGCTAAGACCTTTTAAAACAGCTTAATTTTAGGAAGGTTATAAAACATAAATATAAGTTAAGCTAAGATTGGCTGACCTTTATTCTATGATGCCTGAAGCCGTTTGAGAGCTTAGCCGCTTAAATAATGTTTAAATAACGATCGACACGGAGTTACCGCTAGGTACTTAACTTCAAAGTCTGTTTTAATTGCTAACGGGCCTAGTTACGTACTGACTCTTTGGGAGATCTACAGACGACCCGACATGCCTTATTTCTCATGAGTCGTAAACCTGCACTGAGTCTCCTTAGCTCCATATCTCCGTGGATTTCAACAAAATCAGGCATAGCACTCCTTAGCTAGCTTAACAAAATATGTGAAAGTTTAGTAATTTCTTCAAACTCTATTAACAGAAGCAAACACTAAACCTGAGATTTCTGTCTTAAAATTAGCCGGACTTTATATTTACCCTTACTCTTTCTGATGGAGGCGTGCGCTGTTCATTGGCCATGAAAACTTTCAACCCCATTTTTACCCATAATGAGCTCAACTCCAAGGTGATTGTATTGATTGGTTGCTAATGTTGACGGTTGCTATCATTTAGTTCGAAATACGCCGGAAATGCTTGTCGTATCATCTGCAGCTCGTAAAGTTTGTCCGCGTGATGACTGCTGAGTCGTGCGATATGAGTTACGCTGTGTTCATTTGGTGGAGCAATCCGGTGCCCCGTAGGTGATGGATACCGCGACGATCTTTGTCGCTGGTATACACACACACACACACACAACCACATGCATAAACACACACACAGAGAGAGAAAAGGGTAGAGCAATGCAGAGATAGGCAGAAAGACGCCATTGCACTCTAGGCTAAGCCGGAAAGGCCCCCTTTCTCTGTGTCATATTGTCTCCTCATCTGTTTACCACCGTAGTCCTTAACTCAGGTGAAGACAAGGCACGATCCACGTGCGTCTGGTTACCCTTGGTTACTTCTTTTCACGTCTGCGGCATCCCGTGAGATTGATAGCAGACCATCTTACTCACATACTACTGCCGCTACAGCTCATTTTGCTCATGCTAAGCCAAATAGGGCTCTTGTGTTTATCTTACACGGTTACCTCACCCATTTCCGCCTTATCATTTCTAGCACGGCAAGACATACATGCTACTGCTTGGTGCTCAGAGTTTGAGACCTAAGGTTCCAGCAAATGGATCTCTGTTATCTCAATGAGTCTAATCCCTGGGGGTCAGGTTGCCAAACATCATCTGCATGAATCAGCTTCGTGCGGATCTGTCTGTGGGGCAGCAGTTTTGGCAGTGAAGCAAACCATATCCCGTAACAACATGACATGCTCTACAGTGGTAATAAGGCTGTCACACTAAATCATATCTCCTAGATACACATTCCTGGAAGTGATCTTTTTGCTAATCACACCTAGGCCCACATATTATGCCTGTCATGTAGATAAGCACACCTTTACAGCGGATACGGTATCGATTTGAGATCAATCTAGAAATCACTCATGACTTCGCATCCCACCGATCGCAAATTGGCATCACCAAGAAAACGTTGTCAAAGGTCCAGCTTCCTCCGCATTATATGACCTTCATGACTTTTGCCACTTTGGATTCGTCCAGAAATAGTAACATGCTTTTTCCAAAAGTTTAACTAACTTTACTCTGCACCTTTATTTACTGACGCTACCTCCTAGTGGATGGAATACCCGTGGAGACCTATCACAGTAGTATAGAGGGTCCCAGGTTTGCGGGCTAAGTATGTGTTGCTTTCACGACATTTTCTTTTCTGAAACGTTTACCATAGGAACATTTGGAGTCTTTGGTGGCATTGGCTAAGTTAGGCATAGGTCGGAGTACGGGTACCTGGGCGAGGCATCTATCACTAGCCCGTAAACCTACTATCCGAGTGACCAAAGTGGCCGATATCTGACATTAGGAATCTGCTAACCTGCTGAAGCTGTTCTAGCTAACAAAGCTATTTGTCAAACACGTAATGTGAATGAAAAATGTATTCTTCTCTAATTAGTCTGCACCGTAATTACTATAACCAGGCACCCCTAAGATGATCACGAAGGTTGCTGTAGTTCAGTAGTAACTCCATAGTATATTAAATGAACGATTCAGATTAAATTTAATAACTTAGAGTTCTCCTTTTAATTAGTACCACTGACTCGCCCCTGATCTCGAGTAAGTAGTAAATATTTTATAAGATGTAATCCTGTTGACTGACTTCCTCGGCTTTGTCAGGATCAACCTGCGGACTGCTACCACGGACTTACCAAATTTTCAAAATGAAGATCTCTGCTGCTGTTTTCATTACAGCAACTCTCGCTATTTCAACTGCAGAAGCATGTGCTAGCTACAAAAACTGTTGGTAGGTTTCAGCACCCATACTTTAATTGGTGTGAATCACTAAGGCAGTAAAGGTGTGTAAGAAACAATGTCGAATACGAAGGCAGAATTCAGGACAACATCGCCTGGGATGCCGACACCGTGAAAGCTTGTGCAGCGAATGGAGGTGGGGGAGTGGCTGGGTGGTACGGGCAGAATTTCCAGGAGTGCTATCGATACGTGAAGCGTACAATACGTCTCGATGGAGCTATAAACAACTGCGACTGGAACAAAGTACGTTACAATTTTGTTTTATTTTTATAAGAAACTAACAGGCTAATAGCGTTGTGCTGCCGCCGGGAACTTGTCTGGCGCTGAAACTTATGGAGTTTGTCGTAATAAGATCTCAGGCATTCACGTAAGTAAAGACCACCCCTTAGCTTACAGTCTACTTATACCTTCACCTTAGTCTTAACGATTATAACGTTAAGTGACTACTGTTAAGACCTAATAACAAAGAAGCCTGGCTAGGCGGCTTAGCGACCAAACACTAGATAGCACGATCTGCGTATGTTTAGTCCTAAGGGTAGGACATAGGTGTCTTAAGCAGGTCATGATAAGTAACTACATTACCAAACAAAAGTTTTAGTAATAAGAACTCTGATTTATTATTACCTGTTTTACACTACTTTGTTCGGTACAAACTTACTTGTTTTTCCCCTTAATGTCTAAGATATCTACTCTAATACACATTCTTACTCTGTAGTTTATGAATATGAAAAAATAATAATTTACGTTTAAAAGTAGAAGGGTGCTCTAGACCGGTAGGGTAGGTTTAAAGGCTATACAGGCGCAGGTAGTATAAGTGTAAAAGAGCCATAGTCAGGAATAGTGCAATTGTAAACGTAGGTCTTGTATTGTACAGAAGCTGGATCTTAGCCTCTTAATCCCTAGCTTTTCCCTAGCTAAAAGAGTCCCGAACCCTGAGACACCTACGTAAACTCTATAGTTATGTGACCACGCAGTCTGCCTCCTTCGTTCTATTGTGCTCCATTACCCTTCCTCCAGCTGCTGCTGTATTGTCCTTTAACAATAAGTTACGGACAGGATATTAGGTGTTACGAGCAGGTCAGGGCAACCAACTGTGGCACAAAGCAAAAGCTTCGGTAATGATACACCTGCATCATTATCCCCTGTTCTGCACTATATAGTTACGCCGGCCAGCACCCAACTGGTTAGGCCGTAACATTAGGTTAGGCCAGATAAGTAAGTAAACGGTAGGTAAATAGGGTAAAGATTAAGGTTAAGGTTTATTAAGACTATATTATGGCAGGAAGGCAGGCAGACAGGCAGGCAGGCAGATAAATAAGTAAGTAAGCCTTATAAGACTTACTTTTCTCCTCTTTAACCTATTCAATTGTTACGGTCAGATATCCGACAGTAGTGTTTTCTGCTAACAGGTAGCTAAGGTCGATACTCAAGTAACAGTAACTAGGTCTTGTTGGCTTGTTAGTAATCTTGCTGGTCTGTTAGGCACACGGTGATCAGTCGTGTACTCGGTAGGCGTGGGTAGCTCGTATAGCTTCACAACAGAAGGATAATCTAAGAGTCACTTATGGTAGAGTGAATCACGAAGTTGATTGCTAAAGAGCTATAGAAGGTTTCTATCTAGTTAGGATGAATGTCCTTATATCCTATTGTTGCCTTGTTAGGACCGATCTCCTGAAGTCGGTCCTCGATGAGGACCGATCCTTGGTATGTCGGTCCTGGGTCATGGACCGCTTATCTGTTGTCGGTCCTTCTTATCTTCACGTGACCTTCCCTAGTTCTTCCGTTCCGAGAGGGGGATTAACGTGTTCCTATGCTATCCCGCATATAACCTTGTCTCGTAACCGCTAGGCGCCCGTGGGGCGACCCTGGTTATGTTATGCTTGTTAGGTCGTAACATAAATGTTATAGTTTAGTACAAGTAAAATAGTGTTATAGTTAGATATCTAATAATAGTATTATCTACTAGAGAACGTTAAGGTAAATACTTATAAATAGTAGTTATTACTCTTTGTTAGCTATTATACTTTAGTATGACAGTTAGTGTTACGACCCGGTCGTATAGGCGTCTGACCGGTGTGTGACTATATAATACAGAACAAGGGAAAATAATACAGGTGCATTATTATCGAAGCTTTTGCTTTGTGGCGCAGTTGGTTGCCTTAACCTGCTCGTAACAAAAAGTTTAAGAAGTTTAAGATAGTTTATGTATCTCTACACTGAACGCTATTATTTATTTAATTACTTTTATCCTAATTTGAAAACAGACTACCTTAAACAGAAAAGATATATAATATACCAGCCTGGATACGCCCTAGGCGTAGATATACTGTAAAGAGCGCGTCTTTACGGAACGGTACGACGGGAAGAGGTGTATAAACAGGCTGGACAAGTACTAGGAGCAGAAGGATCAGGAGAATCGGGAGGTTTAAGGACAGGAAGAGCTGCTAATGCCTCCGCTAAGAGATATACCTATGATCCAGGCGTCGCTTTAAGAACTATATTCTGATATCAGGTATGTTAACGACAAAAGCCTAGGCATACTAGTAAGAAAATATAAGTTACTATAAGAAATAAGAAATAAATAAATACTAAGACACGATAATTACTACCACTATCTGCTATCTCTTTTCTTACTTAACCTGCAGCTTGTTTATAACCTTAAGAAACATATGCTTTATGTATAGAATTACTGCTAACTGAATGTAATTATCCTTGTCGGTTTGGCTTCACTTTGTCCCCGTATAAGAAGGCTTTGCAGTAACGGTAATTAGATGGTTGTTTTCTGTGTTCGTTTAAGTCCTGGTTCTTATTTAATTACAGCTTATTTGCATTCTTTCTTGCTTTTATAATGCATAATAGTGTTAATGCGTTGTATTGTTTCCAGTAGTTAGAAATCGCTAATCTTATGGCAGAGTGACCTAACGTAGTCTAAGAGACTAAGCAGACCTTAACTAATTGCAGGAAAGATTAGGGGGAACTGTTGCGCTTTAGTGCGGTAAAATAGCACCGCGCTCCCGCCTGGTGTAAGTCGGTCTGGCCCTTTTTCTGGCTTGAGAGAGAATTCCCTAGCTTCACGATTTTGATGATAATCAAAATCCTTCTCAGGGAGTCTAACAAAGATGGATAATGATGGTCGAACGATTGTATATCTTAATCACATATTTGGTTGGCAAGGGTCGACTCTACTCTTCACAGCTGTTGAGGGGAATTCATGGGGATATCTTTAATCCTATTGGTCGCGGTAGCTGTGAGGCGTAGACAGCAATGAAAGGGAACGTTCAAGGCGTTGTCCGGGTACCCCGCTTTTCGTGCGTCATATTACTTGAATGGTCAGGTGAATGTAATCAGGCAGCCATGGAACAGAAACACTTGTCCTTCAGACATATAAACACAGTCGAAGCTCACCGTTGGTCCAAAGCCATCGTCATATTTGCCTCTTTAATGCCCTCGCATCATGGCTCGTACTAGTCAAAAAGCTAAGCGCAGTGAAAAACCGTTGACAAGTTGGACGCGGTTTCACCTACCACGGTATCAGGAGTGGCCAACCTGGTCCGTAAACCACGATGATGTTCATGTGGGCCCACTTAAGGGCGTGGAAGGTTGGCGGACGGCATCACTGGGAAGAATGGTCGACAAAACTGAGCAGGCCGCCTACATCATCCGTAAGTGCAACCTATATCGGAAATACATCGGATCTTCCCTGACTGACCTTATTGTGATATTACGCAGAATGGGTTAACCTGGATGCCCTGAAGAACTTCCAGTACTCTCCCGCCTGCGCAGAGTTTCTGCAGAACCTCCCTGAACATGATGACTCACAAGCCTCTGTCGAGTCCGGCTCTACACTAGGGAACCTGAACTTAACCGATGCTTCATCATCGTCAGCGCCGGCGACGTCGCGCTTCCTCATTTTTAAACACGTTACTCCGGCTGTGACCGCGGAAGTAGAGGGCCGCGTGACCTTAACCGCCTTCCTGGTACCACGCAAAGTCGATAGCGTGTTTCTGATGTGGAAGGAAAAGTTTGAAAGCGTGTTTGCCGGTTTTATACCTCGCGGCTACGAGTTCATAACATGGCATCCCAATTTTATGTTCAGATTCGCAGCCGTGTGGCTCTGGGTGCTTTCGGAAGACGGCTGGGTGGAGAAGAAGTTTGGGAAGCTGGAGCAGACGCCGGATGGTGACCAGGGTCGGACAATCATTTGCCATTTTCACCTATGGCGACGTGAGTGTGGTGCCACGCCAGAGAAGGAAGAGGCATCGGCGGCAGATCCGCAGTCGAGGGAGTCGTGGAATCGGGCTGTAGCGCAGGTGATGCCTCCGGCAACTTCCTGGGTACAGGAGCGTTGGGATATTCAGGACGTGCCGCGTCCCCCCGAGCCTGAGTTCGATCCAGAGGCGCTTTCTGAGTATGATAAAGAGCAAGAAAGACGCATCAAGTTATTTTTTGAGGCGCGTGGCCTCGAGAAGGATGAGAGCTCGGAATGAAGGTATTGCTCGAGGATGGAAATCGACGGTAGTTCACATTACTATCGCACGCAGGGGACAAGCAGATATTCACGGCGTACAATCATACCAAACCAAGTAAAGGCCCATATGTTCCTCCCTGCTCTATGAGCAGAACGCAGAGAAGAGATCACAAAATTGCCGAGAAGGCTGTTCCGCAGAGGAGAACAGCACAGCAAGCGAATATCTCACAACGGCTGAATCTCACTAACAGCGTGGAAGACTATGATGAGTAGCTTGATAACGGACGAATTGTGATGTGCCCAAATAGGTTTCTCGGACCGCCACAACACTCGCGTGATCTTTGTGGCCTGGTTGAAAATGCGCTGATTGCAATGTCTGCCAAGTGTTCTGAGAGAGAGCCCTACTGAAGCTTTGTATTGCAACGAATGGGACTGAGGACTACTTCGGACCTGTGAGGTTCAATTTTGTGTCCCTAACTAGGATATCTTAACATGAAAACACATCGTACCAAATCTGCTTCAACTAAGCATACATCCTACTAGCCTGCTCTAAGTCTACTCAAAGCGGGTTTGAGAATGCCCCATAAACCGGGTCATCGCCCAAGGTAGTTTGAAAATCCCACTGGGTTGGTATAGACCAGGGTGCGTCGGGTTCGTCTTCATCTGGCACGCCAAACATATGATACATGTGGGCGATGAAGAAGACGTAGTTCTCGGGGTTTGTTCGTGACTTTGCAGCGTTTAGATTCATGCACTCGCCGATGTCATCTGGCAGTTTCGAGTTAGCATAATGATCAAACGTGCGATACATAACGGGAATATGGTTCATAATCTACGCACACTTCTCGGCTGCGCCCGATAGAAAGGCGGTTCCATGGAGGGCGTGAAAGGCCTCGTGAACCAGGGTCGCGCTCTTGGGAACGGCTAGATGAAGGCTGACACCAGGGGCCAGTAGGTTGTTTGCTTCTCTCCAACTGTTCGGCTGCGGGCTGCCGTCGAAGCTGAACGGGCAAAGAATGACGGCAGCTTTCTCTGGCTGAGCTTCAGCCTGCCCGGCAGCGTTTCGCTCGAGTAGTTGCATTGCCGCCGTGACGCCGAGGTCGTCGTCATAGCAGTAATTGCCGCCGTATTCTGTGAAATAGTAGCCGTTTTGGCTCGTAATCTCCCCTGCCCACCATGGTCTGTTCTTTGCGTCTTTGCGAAGTAGCTCCTGGTATTTGGGGACGTCTTCGATGGTGATTGTGTTACCGTCCTCGCCTTCCATCTCGTTGGCCTGGAAATCAAGCGCTGGGTCGGTTGGTTGATGCAGAGACAGAAAGGTGCTGTCGCAATGGAGCCAGAAGTTGGCGTTATTATACACAGGTGCGCCGTTCCTTTCAATGTTTTCCAAAAAATTCTTAACGTAGTCGATGTAGTCTGATCACGACGTCAGTCAAACGTGCGGGTTTACGACGACGCATCGGCGGTAATTTTGTAGTGACATCTGGAAGAAGAAAGAAGAAATCTTGCGTAGGAGTCATAACTTACTTCTGATCGTGTTGAAAGTTGTACTCCTGGATCCACTCAATCTTGGGGGGTTAATGTTGAGACCAAAGAATTTCGACATGGCCCTGCGAACTCTAGGATCTTGATCGTAGGTGTCCATGCCGACCAGAGTCGCATCGAGACTGAAGCTTGCCTCGCTGAGCCACTGATCTAACACTTCCATACGGCTATCACAGCCGCCATCACGACTCCCGCCCTGAACTGTAAACACATCCCAGATCTCTGCTGCGGTGGTGCATGACAGGAGAGCGGCGATGCCCGTGATCATGACCAGAAAGAATGAATTTCTCGCCATTCCGTGTAAGCTCAGAGGCAATCCGAGCTCAGGTGTTGCCGGCGTTGATGGCTCTGGTGCGAGAAACAATCAAATGGGGACTTAGAGAAACGGGGGAGGGCAAAAGTCTTAGTGGGAGCGCGCTCGAATCATCCAGGCAGACGCAATCGTTTCCTCATTCATGAGATGCTGATCACGCGTGAGGCATATGCCTCCTCCCTAAAACCGAGTGTAACCTTGTGAGAAATCATCTGCAAAAGGGACTTTGGTAGAGTGTTGTGATTCAACTCTACAGTTGCACACATTTCCCATGCAAGTTGGGGGCGCAGGAAGGATTTTTGATAGTTCGGGAGGCTATGGAAGTGTCTCTGGTAACCGATGCGAATGACCGGTGAATCATCAGGCAATGGAACATCACGTACGTGAGGTAACCGTTTTCATGATGAAGGCCCGAAAGTATAAGGCAGCCAGACGGCACAGACATCCAGAGCTACCTTCCTGTTCTGGCAACTGCGTATGTTGATCAGCCTATGTTGTTTAATGCCGGAGGGATTGTGTACCTTGCATGGTGTAGGGTTGAGTAGCGGAAAAAGGGAAGGAATACCTTGGGTGATGAACGATTGGAGGCATGTTTGGATTAGGTTGCGGACAAGCTTATCAGCCCGGCCAGGCTGCCAATGCACGGGGGATGTTCGTCCCGCCTCGTTTCCGCCGAGAGATCGCCGAGCTTCCCACCAAGATAACTTAGGTAGTATTAATCATCGTGTCATGCAGGCAAAATAGGAATATGACCAGGTTCTTGTCATTTCATAGTACGGCCCCCACACGGAAAAATACAAAGTTTTTATTGCGAAGGATTCGATTTTCGACAGTTGTAACCATTTACGAGAACGACGGGAGGCACGGGAGGCACGGGAAGGGCGCAGCACGAGAATTATTGATTATCTATCTGCAGGATCTGTGGTTCCCCGCGAGACCCTAGTTCGTACCGTGTTGTCAATGTACAGGCCCAAGACCTACGCTCCCGAAGCCACAATCTTGATGAGAATGCCACTGGTAACATAGCCGGCAGGGTAGGTCGAGCCCGAGTAAGTCGGGTTAGCGGTGTTAACAAGCACCCCCAGCGATCCGCCGTCGGTGCCGCACCCGAGCAGGGAAGCCGCCACCTGGGTCTCGTTGGCGCCGACGCCGCCGTCGATCGTGGTGGCGATGTCGGCGAAGAGCACGCTTGAGTTGACGGTGTTGTTGATGTGCTTGGCGAAGGCCTGCGCGGTGCCGTGGGCGTAGATGAGCCACTCGCCGCAGTCAGGCGCGTCGGCCGCCGCCATGTTGAACAGGCGGCCGGTCCTGATCTGCGCGCCGTAGGAACGGAGGTAGGACGCGATGAACTGGACGTCCTCGACAAGGACGTCTTGCGGGATGTTGTCAGGCGCCGTGTAGCAGAGCTGGCTGGGCGTCTCTGTCTCATAGCAGACGCGCATCACTGGATCGATGGGGTTCGGGAGGGGGTTGGGGGCTGCGATGGCGCCGCCAAGGAGGGCCAGTGGAACAAGGTTGACGAGACTAGTGAACATCTTGAACGAGAAGGATGTTTGATAGAGCTTGAGAGAGTTGAGGTCTTCTGGTAAGGATGGCTGGGAACTTCGGAACTATGTCACATTGATGGGCCCAGCAACTTCAAAAACGAAGTGCGTAAGCCAACTTATAAATTAAAATCACCTAGGCCTCAGGTGTGCAACATCAAATCACACTTAAAGGCGGTCAAAAATGGCTTAGAGCGTGGTCTCGCGATCTTCAGCACCATGCCTTCGAGGTAGACTATAGCCCTCGCGTTCGTGTTCAACCGAGGCCGAGTTGGTACTTTTGTTCAATCAAGCACAACTTGCGGTATTAAGCAACAGAGTTCGCCCTCCAGCAGATCAGCTGGTCAGTCACCCGCCGCTGCGCCGCACCAATGAAGTAAATGAGAAACTACATAGTTAAGACGATTGCCTACATGCGCTGTGCCTTGAGGATGACTGCATCAACCCCTCCACTAGGATTCCTGCAGCCCGTCCCTGTCTGATAAGGTTGCACCGGTGTAAGATGACTGGTCCTGCACTAACGCCCTGGTGGGGATTGTCGGTTCCCGGCCCCCAAAGTCCCTTTCAAATAGACTTGTCCATGTGGTGGTGTCAACTTAATATCTGCAATGGAATTGAAACCCTGAAAGAACATATTGTTCGACGCCTCGAGGGTACATGTACGTTCCCGAACGGCCCCCAAATGAGACCGTGATGATATGATGCATGCAGGAGTCGCTAGTCTAACCCAAAGCTCAAGATTCTTCTTCCTCCCGAGGCTGCAAGGAACAGCACTATGGAAACAGGATGGTTACTCCGATGCGAGGCTGCAGCCTGTAGATTGACCATCATCTGATCAGCTGAAACTTGATAGTGTCTGTCGAAGTACGGCGAGGTAGACCGAGAACGCGGCAAGTGCGAAATAGGCAGTTAGGATAGGGACTTGTGTCTCCAGACAGGATAGAGTCTTCACGAGGAGCATGGGGCTCGGCGAGGCTTTTCCCAGGTCAACATTGCTTGTGGTGAAATGATGCAAGACGCCCTCCCCCAGAGTCATGTCCTTTTCTCCCTCAGTCACCGCGCCCCTCTACGTAAGTCTCTTCGACACATTGCTGTCAGGACTGAAGTGGTAGAGCACCATGGCGGCACTGTTCGCTCTTTTCTTGACTTTGCTGGCCGCACAATGCAGCCTCGTGCTGTCGGCCAGCACGATTCGCGGTCGGAACACGACTCATCTGCCCTCCAACTCCACTCGTCTGCCTTCTAATGGAACAAAGCTCGATTATGATCCACGAGTATGTCGTTTCTCTTTTCCATGCCCAAGAGTGACGCTGACATGTTTCTTCACAGCCGGCGCCGGCGTACATGGTTGACAACCAACATAACTACTACAAGACAGCGCCTGATAAAGGCAGACAAAATGGCCCAGTTTGGGCTTATTCGGGCAACCTGGACACTTACTTGACCAATCTCCAGAGCGGCGTTGTGTTCCGCGGCGGCTACAATGGGTCTAACAACACTGTCAAGCGGACAAGATTCAAGGCGCCCCCCAAAAAGCGGCAATCGTCTGACTTTTGGCTGTCAAGTCTGGGACCTTTGGGAACCGTAAGTTGTTAACCCTGATTGCACCTCTCGTAATGTGGCTCTAATATGCACTGTGAAAAACAGCAACCACATGCTGGTGGAGACGGCTACCAGTTCTTCCGCAACGTCGTGAATGACTTTGGCGCCGACAACACGGGAGAGTCAGACGCGACCGAGGCGCTCAACGCGGCATCGGCCAGTTGGAACAAGGACTCGGTCGGCGACTCCCGGACGCGGTGCGGCGAGAAGTGCGGCAACACATTCTCGCAGGGCGCCATCGTCTACTTCCCGGGCGGCACCTACAAGATCTGCACGCCCGTGATTCAGTATTACTACACGCAGTTCGTCGGTGACCCCAACGACATGCCCATCATCAAAGGCTGCAACGAGTTCCAGGGCATCGCTCTGTTCGACGTGGATCCTTACATCCCCGGCGCCTCGGGCCAGCAGTGGTACATCAACCAGAACCAGTTCTTCCGCCAGATCCGCAACTTCCGCTTCGACCTCACCGACATGCCTGAGTCGACCGCCGAGAATGACCAAGACCTCGTGCCGACGGGTATCCATTGGCAGGTGTCCCAGGCCACATCGCTGCAGAATTTAGTGTTCGACATGCCCACCACGAGCACCACGACCGCCGTGGGCATCTTCACGGAGAACGGCAGCGGCGGGTTCGTGTCTGACCTCGAGTTCAACGGCGGCAACATCGGCTGGCGCGCGGGCTCTCAGCAGTACACGGCGCGCAACCTCGTCTTCAACCAGTGCAACACAGCTGTGCAGATGGTCTGGGACTGGGGATGGAACTGGCAGCAGATCACCGTCAACGGCGGCTCGATTGCATTCAACATCTCCGGGGTGGGCGGTGACAGCGGCCAGGGCATAGGCAGTGTGTCCATCATCGATTCCACCATCAGCGACGTGGAGATTGGCGTCCTGACCAACGGGCTGTCCACCTCGCCCAACATTGTTCTCGACAATACCAACTTCAAGAACGTGGCCAACCCGGTCAGGACTACGACTGGCAACACCATGTTGTCCGGAAACTCGGATCTGTGGGCCACGGGCAAACGTTACAACGGATCTGAGGGTTCGATTCAGACTGGTGCTGTGACAGCCCCTGGAAGGGGTAAGGGTCTGGATGATTCCAATGGCTTGCTCTACGTGCGCTCTCGACCTCAGTACGAAAAGACCGGCCCCGGTTCTTTTCTGGTTGCGACCACGGATGGCGGATGCAAGAACGACGCTACGGGCGACCAAGCCTCTTGCATCAACAACTTCCTACGCCGTGCCGTGGACAGCCGCCAGATCGCCTACTTCCCAGCCGGCGTCTACGCAGTGGGATCCACGGTGAACATCCCGACCGGCTCGGTCGTGCAGGGTTCTCTGTGGTCGCAGATTTTAGGCTCCGGCTTCTACTTCAGCGACATGCAGAACCCCAAAGTCATGGTCCAGGTCGG
The DNA here is from genome assembly GCA_001625285.1 of Colletotrichum incanum. Classification (NCBI taxonomy): domain Eukaryota; kingdom Fungi; phylum Ascomycota; class Sordariomycetes; order Glomerellales; family Glomerellaceae; genus Colletotrichum; species Colletotrichum incanum. Next base: position 13,714 of record LFIW01000832.1, read on the forward strand.
CAACAAGGGTGACATCGGCACCATGGAGATCACCGAGATGCTCTTCTCGGTGCGCGGCGCCACGGCCGGCGCGATCCTAATGGAGTGGAACGTCGCCGCCGTGTCGCAGGGGGCCGCGGCCATGTGGGATTCGCACTTCCGCGTCGGCGGCGCCCTGGGCACCGATCTCGACCTGAGCAAGTGCCCCAAGTTCAGCAACAACGCCGAGTGCATCGCCGCCTCACTTATGTTCCGCGTGACGGCCCAGGCCAACGGGTACTTTGAGAATGTGTGGGCGTGGGTGGCGGACCACGACAACGACAAGTCCATCTACAACCAGCCCGACTCCAGCTCAACGCAGATCTCCATCTTCGGCGCTCGCGGCATGCTGATCGAATCAGGGGGCCCGTCGTGGTTCTACGGCGGCGGCTCCGAGCACTCGGTGCTCTACAACTATCTTCTTAGTGGTGCTGAGAGCGTTTACATGGGTCATATTCAGACCGAGTCGCCGTATTATCAGCCTAACCCCGGCCCACCCGCCCCTTTCCGTGCGGCCACACGCGCCGGTTTTCCCAACGATCCGGACTTCAGCGAGTGCGAGATCGCGCCGAATGTGTGGGATGACCGGTGCAACTACGCCTGGGGCATGCAGATCATTGACTCGAAAGATGTCATGATCCACTCGGCTGGATTGTATAGCTTCTTCAACGAGTACTATCAGGACTGCATACCTACCCACAACTGCCAAGACCATATCCTAGAGGTCAAGGGATCGACCGGCGTCGTCATCTACAACCTGTTCACGGTCGCAACCATCAACATAGCCAGTGGCATCGACAACACCAACGTCCCACAGGACGGCAACCAGCGAGGCTTCACCACCGAGATCAGCGTGTGGGTGCCGCTTCCCGGGTCTGATAATGTCGACATCGTGTGGGTTGGGACTGAAGTCTGGGCCTCACCCACGGTGAGCTGCCCAATCTCGTCCCGGTCCTGCATGCTGGTCATTCCGACAAGCTCGTTGGGTTCGACAACCACCATCCGACCTAGCAGCTATGTCACATCGCTGGAGTATGGAGGGTTCTCGAGCACCACCATTGGTGGTATAGGAACCACTGTCTTCGTCACTACTACCACTACTCTGACCATCTCGGTGCCCGCCATTACTACCGACGGCATTCCCTTCTCGAACGTGAATGTAACAACATCAGGAGCCATGCCCATCACCATCTATCCCAGCGTGGAAGTCCCTCCCGTCATTGTCACGTTGCCAGACGGGGAGGGTGGCGAGACCACCCGAACAGTTTCTCTTCCGCCTTGGCCCCTGATTAATGGAGGTCCCTCAACCGATTATACGGACCCAGGCACCTTGCCGCCCCCAAGTGGCTCGGGTCTTCCCACCAGCACGACGTACTTCACTCCCATCAGTAGCACAATCACGGTGCCCAGCGCCACAGTAACGACGGTGACGTTCCCGGGTTCGATTGGAGCCATCACCATCGACTGTCCCGCCACCACGTCCATTGCCTTTGCCACGCCAAAGGTTGTTGTCGCCACGACATGTACCACAAATCTCGATTTGACACTCAACTTCGCGTGCCCGACAACCCGGATCCTCACCTTCCTCGGGCCCGCCACGGCCGTGGCCAGCGTCGATTGCTCTCTGGTCACAGCCTGGAAGACCGGATCCACCACCACCGACGAGCCGCTGCCCGTATACACGTCCTGGCCTCGCTCCGGCTCAATCATCCCCGAGGAAGAGGAGATCGACGAGCCCGAGCCCGACGACGACGGCGTTCACGTGCCCTGTGCTACCTGGTTCTTTTTCTTCTGCATCTCGTGGGGCGAGACCCGCGTCCGCTCCTGGTACTGGATCCTACCTCCTGGAATCTACGGCCCTGGACCACCGCCCATCAACATCATCCACCCGCCTCCCGGCGTCACGATCCGCGGAAATCTGCCCAACTGGCCGCGCATCACCATCGGCAAGGATCACCGTCTCACCACCGAGTCAGAGCCCGAGTGCGAGACGCAGACAGCCGAGGCCTGCACCACCACCAACTATGTCTCGGATGGCACGACGACCTCGTCAACGACGCTGTGCGAGACCATCACCGGCTGCTCTATCAGCGTCTCGGAGTCGACCACAGAGGTCATCGGCACCCAGACCCCCGCGCCCGTCGGCACCTTCGGTGACGAGCGGTGGGCGACCATGACCATGGGCGCAGCATTCACCCGCTCGTTGTTCTCCGCCATCGAGGCCCGCGAGGCCCGCGAAGAGGCCAGCGCCGGCGGGTCGACCCTCTCCTTCATCCCGGGACCTACCGCGGGGCCGACGTGTGGCGGCGCGAGCACGGCGTGCGGTGGGACCATCTGCTCCGGCTACTGGTGTAACCCGAACCCCACGAGCGCGCCGCCGGGGTACCAGGACCCGAAGGACCCGAGCTCGGGAGGCCACTCGGCGCCGACGACGACGATCGGACCCGGCACAACATCAACATCGCCACCGACGACGCCGCCCACCCCTGAAACGCCGCTCACTCGGGGTCCCATCAACTGCTTCGACGAGGCCGACTTCCCGGGCCACGCCGACATCCAATCGGGCGACCAGGACGATTTCTCGCAGGCCTTCAGCAACCTCCGGGGCGATATGGGCGATGACGACACGATAGGGCCAGGCGACGCGGCTATCAAGCTGCGCCGTACGGACTCTCACGGCGTCAACTACGATTATTCCTGCAGCTGGGTTCCCGGTTGCGTTACTGAAGTCGACAGACAGAGCTTTGGGTTCCCGCTTGGTTCGCCGAGTCTTATCACTGTTTACTTGCTTGTTCGGGAGGATTATACCAAGTGTAAGTGGTTTCCATAGATCATCCTACGCGTCGCTTATACGTCTTGGAGAATGGAAAGAATCTAACCGTCTATTCAGGCAATAACGGAGGTGTCGGTGGTTCATGTCAGGTTGGATGTCTGTTATATACATTCGAGGGCGCCCGGGGCGATGAAGAGACCGATCCATGCGAGAACTTCGACTGCAGGGCCTGCGGATCGCCGTTCGACGATCCTAAATGCCAGACTTGCTGTGGAAATCTTGTCAGCGTCACTGCCGCTGGTAATAACGCCAGTACCAATACCGGCTTTACCATCGTCGACAACCTCAACGGGGCATAAAGCGGCAAGTTGTAAATAAATGTACGTTAGCAATAGAATACCTACTGTTCAACTGTGTAATAATCATTCTGTGTCCCTATCCTACTGAACACGACCGACTGTAGCAGAGTCGGTAATTGTCTGCAAAATAAAAAGAGAGACGCTTAAGGTAGTGTTACGGTCAGATATCCGACAGTGGTGTTTTCTGCTAACAGGTAGCTAAGGTCAATACTTAATGAACAGTAACTGGGTCTTATTAGCTTGTTAGTAATCTTACTGGTCTGTTAGGCATACGGTGATTAGTCGTATACTTAATAGGCGTGGGTAGCTTATATAGTGTTATAACAGAAGGATAATCTAAGAGTTACTTATGGTAGAGTGAATTACGAAGTTAATCACTAAAGAGCTATAGAAGTCTGTCCTTAGGCGTGCCTAATTCTATCCTATATATAGGTTCCTTATGTACGCTTTAATCTAGATATATATTACGACCCAACAAGCATAACATAACCAGGGTCGCCCCACGGGCGCCTAGCGGTTACGAGACAAGGTTATATGCGGGATAGCACGGGAACACGTTAATCCCCTTCTTGGAACGGAAGAACTAAGGAAGGTCACGTAAAGATAAGAAGGACCGACTCCAGGAGATCGGTCCTAATAAGGCAACAATAGGATATAAGGACATTTGTTCTAACTAGACTAGATACCTTCTATAGCTCTTTAGCAATTAACTTCGTGATTTACTCTACTATAAGTAACTCTTAGATTATCCTTCTGTTATAAAGCTATATAAGCTACCTACGCCTACTAAGCATACGACTAATCACCGTATTCCTAATAGACTAGTAAGATTACTAATAAGCTAATAAGACCTAGTTACTATTTATTAAGTATTAACCTTAGCTACCTGTTAGCAGAAAACACTACTGTTAGATATCTAACCGTAACAATATATTAGCTAATTAATATATTAATACAGGTCTAAAGGGTTAGACTTAAGCATTTATTTTAAAAACTCTCTTAAGTACTCTAAGATATATTAAATAATTTTAGAGACGCTACTTAGGGTTAGGGTTAGGGTTAGGGTTAGGGTTAGGGTTAGGGTTAGGGTTAGGGTTAGGGTTAGGGTTAGGGTTAGGGTTAGGGTTA
>LFIW01000837.1:0-42136 GCA_001625285.1 Colletotrichum incanum
CCCCCCCCCCCCCCTTTTTTTTTTCTTTTTTCTTTCCAATATCTCACCACAAGATTACATGTGTTGACCCCGCGGTATGTCAATCGCCGCACCAAATCAATGCCATGCAGACAACTTGCCCGGCGGAGAGTCGGATACAGTTGGAACCCTTGCAAAGGTCGCATACAAAGGTTGGCCCTTCTTACGGCTCCAAATTCTCAGCGTCATAGGTTCAAGAAATGTGTTGATGGTATCAGTGGAACGGCGGCCGCTCGTGCTCGAACTGCCTCACTTGCGGCTTGGACTGCGCATCCTCTGATCCATCCACGGGCTTCCAGTTCGTGAATCATCATGAACCCTCAGCTTCGCGGGTGCTGGTCTAATGTTTATGAAGATATATTAACACATTCTTCCTGTCAGTTGGGTCATTGACTCAAGCGTCCGTTCTACGAAGCGCAGCTGTTATGGCTATGTCTCATGAAGATCAGAATGTCAGCCGTACGCCATCTATCGTTGGCGGCGACTACGCTTGCCAAAATTCGCACGTCCTGCGTATCAGCGCTCAAGAGAGGCGGGTTGTCCTGAACACATGGATGAGACAGAAAGCTATAATGGAAATATAGCGCTTAGAGAACCCCACACGTCAAAACTTGGACCAAACATCTTCAGTGCCCTCTTGCTGGCAAAGATTGAGGTGTGTAAAGAACCTCTAGCTTATTATTCGGTGCCAAGTCAAGGTCATGGGCTCATCTGAAGATAGTTGACTCTAGCTCGCGGGTATGGCGCCCTTCGAAAGTAGCTTTGGAGAATATGAGACTATATCACTGCGCGCAAAAGACTGAGGGGTACTTTTGCTTTCGCACCCTTCGAGAAGGGTCGTTCTGGTTCGGTTCTTCCGCTTCCTCAGCGTTCTCTTCGCCATCTCCACGGAAACAGTGCCAATGGATATCGACGTACCGTCGGATAGAGTTCTACCGCCACGCCCCATAGTATCTTAACAGTCTTCAGACATAAAGGAGAACGAGATGCTCTCAGCATCGATGCAGTGGGCCAGATTGCAACCTATGTATGTTTGTAAATCTATGGGTTTCTCGTAGTTTTAGCTCACGTTCCCTGAATGATTGCTTGGGTTCTCAGTGCCGAAGAAAAGGAGTCCATATCGAAGTTGGATGATGTGAATCCGCGGACAGCTCTCGACATGCAGTTCCAGGGTCTTGACATCATCTGCAAGGCATCCACGCTACAAGCCTGCATAGTCGCAAACCTCTTCGAGCTATTCCTAGAGCCTGAGAACCAAGCGACCATCTGCATCACCCCATGTTACCACTGGGCTTTCGCTGGGGTTTTCCAACGGTTGCAGAATGACGCATGGAAGTCGCTGATGTTCGATCTGCCAGTTATGCCTACTGCAGCGCTTTATCAACAGGCGTTTGTTGCTCTTGCTTGGATAGAAACTCTAACGATGCAGTCAGGGACGGACGTCGCTTTGTACATGCCTTTCGCCGATTGCGTGGGACAGCAGATGGAGACATCGACAGAGCAGATACGAGTGCTGGCGTTTCTGGACGTGGTAAAGGCCAGAGGATTCGAAGTTGCGATTGAGGACAAGTACTATTTGCTGCAGACTTGGCGGTTTTCACAGGAGGGTCATTCTTTATCTTTGCTCTGCGACCAAATTAACTAGTCCTTAGATGGTCAGATTTAGTCGTATATATAGTATTTTGGTGGGCTCATTTCTGTACTCTTGCTATTTTGACAGAAAGTAAGTAGAAGACCTTGAGGGGCAGTCAGTAGGTACAAAATGCCTGCATGAAGCCAAACAGAGATTTTTATATTTCAAACGAAGGATTTACTTGGCTATCTTCATTATAGATGAATGAGGTTTGCAATTATGTGCTAGGCTATCTGAGTTCCACAAAATGGCTTGGTGAGCAACTATGTCCAAACACAGTAGACTCGAGATTCGCACAGGAAAAATGAAAAGAAAAGAAAAACAAGAAGAGGATTGACGCCTCCAGCATATCTTCCAAAGGTTCAGATGACAACGGTATTGCATCGATATTCTCCGGCTCTGGTAGTCATCAAGAGTAGGGGTTGACAAAGCGGCTCATGGATAGCAATAAAACCAGCGAGGAGGTTGTTCCTGCCGTCGAAGTCTTTGGATGTGTAATGTAACCGGTAACAAGTGACGCCTGAGGTGGACGGTGTCACGGATAATACCCGGATCAATGGGCTGCAGATTCAACAGGTCACCAGACCTAGAAGTTGAGAAGTTGGTGGCGGTAGCATAAATTTCGATGTTGAATTCAGTACCAAGAATTTAGAGATCTGCGGCATTCGCATACTGAAAAACTTTATAGCATGTTCCGTTGCAAACATGCATGGCAGCAGCTTGTGGGGTGTCGTTAACAGGCTCTACGGTTGCCGAGGCCACTAACCAGGTGAAAATATGAAGCGAAAAGAAGCATGTTGACGGCAAGAAGTCTCAATATCCCTATTACGAATAGTGTGGTGTCTTTCACCAAACTGTTTTTGTTGGATTCACAGGTCAAATGGGGAGATACTCGAGTATCGTGGGTTAGCAACGATCACCGTCAAAGTGGTGATATTGCTTGTTGTGGTTGTGTTTAAAGTAGGAAGTGAAAGTTGGGCTGGGTGGTTGAGAAGGATATCTCCAGCTGGCTGCTGGAGAATCCGTGTGATCTCATTGGCCACCCCCGAAGTACGTCACGCGAATATCACGTGCCGTACTTCACCCAGAGTGATCCGGATATCAACAGTTTTGTTTTCTTTCCTCGTCGTCTTTCTTTCATTGTTGCGCAATCAGGTTGGCATTTAACCCCCCGAATCTCCAGCTCTAGAGCTTAGTGTTGCTCCGACTCTCCGATTTCTAAGATAAATCGCGAGGCTAACTAAACTTGACAACTATATCCAGATTGGATCGTAGAAAAATTTTTTATCCGCTCTGCCACTGAGGAGAACACACCACCGAGAGCATAACAGAAGGCGAACAGTAGTAGGCACCTCAACGATTGGGAAAATTTCGATACCTATACCCCTCCGATCGATTTCCATGCCGAAGTCTATTGTCAATTTACAAAAAAAGACGTTGGCTTCGTCGTATATACTTCACAACGCCTCTCTCCATGATGGTGGATGGTGGGAATCCTAATTTCACGGACCACTTCGAGGGTCCACCCGGAAGAAGCACCACGCGGCGCTAGCGTCGCGAAGTTTTGTCCCAAAGAGGTAAAGTCCATCAGGATGTTGAACGCTAGATTCATACTGTCATCACTCCTAGCTCCAGACGCGCACGCGGTCGTCGTCAAGTCTTATTTTCGCCCCAATGAGCTCCACCTTTTGTCCTCTCTCGTGTCTCTCTCATGATCGATCTTTGGAGAATTGCGGCCAATCGTATTCGATGCTTTGGTAGTCAGCATAGCATAGGAACAGGGAGTCTTCGTTTTGTCATCCTTCACTGCAGCCGGGCGACAGCCATAACGAAAGTGCAAATACGTTTCCGTGCCGAAACATCAGGGAAGATGTTTATGAGCTTTGCAGACGCCACGCTCGGATTTCACTTATGCGAGTCTGCTCGTCCAACCCCGATGATGTCTTTCGGATTAGCGATGAAGTTACCAGTAGATAACTCGGAGCGAGGGGCATCACGACAAGGCAGCGGGCCACGTTAAAATATAACTAAGCCACGTTCTGACGCCACGACGGTAGGCTAGATCTTGCTAGGTTGGTTTGGCGCGTCGGACACCCAATCGACCCGGCTCCCGCGGAGCATCGGGCCGCTGGTCAGTGATAGGTGCTTTTGGGGATTTTTCTGTTCCCTTTAAAGACCGCTGAATGGCGCTCGCTCAGACGCTTGCTCCTATCGTCAATTGATTTTGCCAGGTTCTAGAGTCACTAATTGCGACGTTGGTACAACCTGTAGCCAACCCCCAAATCGAATTCTTTCGTTTCTCTACAATCTTGTGTTCACATGGCCACTTTACCCAACGGTCTCATCGCCTTCGGGCCAAGCGCCAACTGCACACTTGAGCTCTGCCCCATAGAATGGAGTATCCTTCGCTACCAGCCTTCTATTCCCGCGAGCGGCACTTTTATCGCTTTTTTTGCCTTGGCTTTGGTTATTCATGCGGTCCAAGGTATCAAGTGGAAAACATGGGGGTTCATGGCCAGTATGATTTGTGGTTGCGTGTTGGAAATCGTCGGTTACGTGGGAAGACTCTTCATTCACAACAACCCATTTGACTTTGAAGGTTTCCTCATGCAGATCAGTAAGTCGTTCCGCCCAGCAAAGACTTCTCTTGGCTTTTGTAGTGCCTCGATATGTGACAAGAAACTAATGCGCCTTGGCAGTCTGCATCACAGTAGCCCCAGTCTTCTTCTCGGCCGCCATCTACGTGCTTCTTTCTCAAACGTAATGGTTTAGTTCCGTGCTTTGGAGAAGGATGCAGAAGCTAATCAGCATTTCGGCCAGAATCAACTTTCTCGATCGATCGATATCCCGCTTTTCTCCTCGTCTCTACTACTGGACCTTTATCCCGCTGGATATAGTCTCTCTCGTTCTGCAGGCTGTAGGTGGTGCATTGTCGTCCGTCAGCACAACCAAAGAGGCCGTGGATCGCGGTGTCAATATTTCACTCGCCGGATTGGTTTTGCAAGTGGCGTCGCTGCTGGTATTCTGCGGCTTGTTTGCTGACTATATGATCACGTACACTCGCTCAAAAGCTCGGCCTCCCATGAGTCAAAGACTAAAGGTATACTTGCTCTTCCTTGGCCTTAGCACATTCTTCGTTCTTCTACGATGTGTCTACCGCATTGTGGAGTTACACGAAGGTTACTTCAGTCACTGGTTTCGGGACGAAACGTTGTTCATTGCCTTGGAATCGGCGTAAGTTTTAACTCTGTCAGTATCTCTCCGACTAAAAGTGGCTAACAATATATAGTGTTATGGTCTTAGCCGTATTCTCTCTAGTTTTTGGTCATCCAGGTCTCGTATTTACTGAGAAAGAGGGAAAGAGATCGACAAGGAACTCTCACAACTTCATCTCTCGTGACGAAGGCGGTCAGATAATGGATGTAAACAAAGAAATACAGAAAGAAGCTAGAATAGATGAAAACACGTAGATATATAGGTTTGATATTGACACGCCGACTCTACTCAAGTTCTTCGAGTCGTAACACACCTCTACATTGAAAATGAGTCGCTTGAGTTACATCCAAGATGAGAGGATATTCAAAAACTGCTTCGGTGAAAAATATAGCTGATAGCATCCGTTGGTTGAGTTTTCAACCAGATAGCCGAATCTTCCATACTAAACCCCATAGGATCCAACAAAATCCCCCCTTTTTTGCGCCGAACCGCACACGTGAATGATCCAGAAAAGTCTATAGCAACAGCTACTTCATTGGCCTCCATGCCATGGACAACACTTGGAAGTTTCCACTCGCAAAAGCATATATGCGTCAACTTTCATTTTATTCTTGGGCTCTCCCTTCGAGTCTTCATACTTTATCGTCCGATGACTAGTCGCCGAGCTCCTCTTCAGGACACACCGCTATTTCTGGGCACGAAAAGCGTCGGCCCAACCCGCACCTAAGAGTTCGACAAAATCGAGTTGTATATCATCGATAAACTCAAGTTCCTTGTTTCCATTTTTGCGGTAGCAAGGTTCCGACTCACTTGTTTCAATCCGTGTCTTTTTGAACATCTAGAGCTAGGCCAGAAGAAACTTCTAGCCTTATACTGAAAGCACTTTTGCAGGCAGAGATAAATATTATTCTATGCTTTGCTATGTCGAAGGCGCAACAGGCTGGCGTCGTCCGTAGCCGATCAAAGACCAAAAACCTCGAGTCGGCAAGCCTTCGAGTAGTAGAATACGCTGTAGTTTTCGTCGCAACGACATATCTCAACCCACATAGAAAAGAGTTGGATTGTTGTCGCATAATGGCTGCGGATCGATATTATTGAGCCACAGATTAATGTTACAGTCTTTAGTTGAGGATTGAGTGCACTGCGAGGAGATAATTTTCTGGCAGAGAACCCCATGCAGTGTTGGTGCTGTTCAGGTCGCTCTACCCAGGTGGTAGACAGACATCTGCACTCGCCTCTTGTCCAACAACGCCCTACCTTACCGCTCTTTGCCAGCAATCGAGGCAATCCGCTGAGCTTGAAGGGTAGGCCAGCCAGGTCGATGATATGATAGGTTGTATAAATAAGAGAAGTCAAGTTGATGATCCATCAATTAGTCTTGCTTATCCGGGGCGAATAGTATTGGTAACCATGGTGAAGTGTATCAAGGAAGCTTCGAACTTGCTATGAGATGAGGGGGTCAAACTCGGGTCACGGGTGGGAGTTGTTCGTGGATGCCGGAGCTTGAGTTCCAAAGTGGAGACATATCGCTTAGTCATCTACCGTAGGTCGGTGAGTTGCGTCCGATGCCCACCGAGACAGGGAAGCTACCGTCGACAAAATGTACCGGATGTGCTGCAAGAACCAGCGTTGAAAGCTGGCAATTGAACTCCATGTCCTCCCATGTCAAATTATCGCGAGTGCGCCTGCGGCCTCTGGGCTTGAGAGGCATCCATCAATTGACTCGTCAACAAAGGCGTTCGCATCATGACTTCAATCACTTCGTTCGTACACGTACAGAAGGCCCAGCTGCCCTATAGTTGCGCCAAAGCTAACAGCTACCGTTAGGAACTTCCGATGCGACGATAACTGCTCCTCAGACAAGCCCCGGCACCAAATCCCCATTCAGGTTAGCAGTCAAGGACAACATCGCGACTCAAGGCCTACCGACAACATGCTCCTCGACCATTCTCTCCTCACACCGGAGCCCCTACGAAGCCACCATCGTGCGCCAACTCCGGGAACGAGGCGCCCATGTCGTCGGCAAGACAAACATGGATGAGTTTGGCATGGGATCTCACTCCCTAAACTCGATATATGGGCCGGTGCTTAATCCGCTGTCGTCGACCGCTACCTCTGCAGGTGGAAGCTCTGGAGGGAGCGCGGTTGCGGTTCAGACAGGTGAGGCGGACATTGCGCTTGGAACAGATACGGGCGGCTCGATTCGTCTCCCTGCGGCATACTGCGGTGTTGTAGGATACAAGCCTTCATACGGCATGCTCTCCAGATTCGGCGTCGTACCGTATGCGAACTCGCTCGATACTGTTGGCCTGCTTGCGAGGGAGGTGGGTGTCATCGAGGATCTGATGTTCAGCACCGGACTAGATGGGGAGCACGACGCCCAGGACCCAACATCCTTATCGGAGAGCTTCAGAAAGAGGCAGCAGAGCCAAGGGGGAGACCGCCGTTCACGCATCAGGATCGGTATTCCCCTCGAGTACAACATCGAGGAATTAGACCCCAAAATCAAGACCGCATGGTCCGATGCAGCAGACCTGCTCCGGCGATCCGGGATCGATGTCGTCCCCGTATCCCTCCCATCAACTAGGCACGCCCTCTCAACATATTATGTCATTGCGCCCGCCGAAGCGTCTTCCAACCTTGCCAAATACGATGGTGTCCGCTACGGAACCCGCGGCGACGAGAGCGACGCCGCCGGCGAGGTTCTCTATTCCAAGACGCGCGGCCTCGGCTTTGGCGACGAGGTCAAGCGCCGTATCCTTCTCGGTTCCTACAGCCTGAGCTCCGAGGCCATGGACAACTACTTCATCCAGGCGCAACGGGTACGCAAGCTCGTGCAGCGTGATTTCGACCGCGTCTTTCGGTTGGAGAATCCACTGTACGACGAGCAGCAATTCGATCTGAGCGATATGAGGGATGAGGTCGAGCTGCAGGACAAGCTTGGGCCGTCGCAGGTGGACTTCTTGCTGTGTCCCACGGCGCCGACGTTTGCGCCTAGGATCGAAGATATTAAGCGTCAGACGCCGGTGCAGGTGTACATGAACGATGTGTTTACCGTGCCAGCGAGCCTGGCTGGACTGCCAGCCATCAGTATCCCGACGAAGGTCAAGTCACCTGATGCGGAGGCGGATGAGAGCCGCAAGGTGGCCGGGCTTCAGCTAATCGGCCAGTACTGGGACGACAAGAGGTTGCTCGGTGTGGCCAAGGACCTTTTCCGTCAGCTCTCTGCTTGATGACTCGTGTTTTGCGTACGGCTGACAAGTATTGTCTTCCGTAGGAAGCGTTTACAAGAGTTCGCGCAATGGTCTAAAGGCCATCATTTGTAAATTGTACACTAGGATAAAATATACCCCGGATGCTCACTAAGACAAACTCTACCATACACGCAAAAGCTGCCTCATCTTGTTTTCGCCTCTGCCCTTTTCGGAGCAGGACGCTGGGTATCATATTCGGCTAACATCGCTCGCTCAAGGGGACCGCTGCCTGCTTCTTGATCTCGACCTCGACCGCGATCTCGACCGTCTCTCAACATCCATCGGCTCGCCATCGCCACTTCTGTCTTCCGCAATCTCGCCCTCCGACTCGTCCGCGCCATTTTCCCTCGCATTGGCTTCCCTCTCGTTGGCTTCTCTTTCCTCTTCCTCCTCCAGCAGTTCGTCAATGTCCCCCAGCGGACTGATCCTCTCCTCTAGCTCGTCCAGGTCTACGAGATCAGACCTCTTCGGCAACTCCCTGAAACTCGTCGCACAAACTCTCGTTTTGGTCAAGAGGTCGTCCACGAAATCATCCATGTACGTCAAACTCGTCCCCTGTCGTCCCTTCCTCCTCAACTTCCTCCGATCCTCCAAGAACGGTTCCAAAAGGAGGTACACGTCCCTCGCCTTCCTCGTCATGCGGATGTAGAAACACGCCAGCGCGCGCAGGTACTTGAACTTCTCCCCGCCAAACTTAAGATACGTCTCGAGCACCTCGTCCGACGGAGCGAGCTGCAGCAGCTTGAATGCCAGACACAGAAATGGCGTGGGCTTCTGAGTAACGCCGTAGGTGCCGCCGATGAAGGAAACGTGCTCGACGACGCGGTCGACAATGTCAGCCTCGTTGACGGCGAAACACTGTTCTTTGTAAAAGTACGAGTCGATGATGCGCTCGCGAACGGCCTTCTCCATGATAGTAGCTGGGTTCTCGCCGTTCGGCGCTAGCGAGGCCGAGGAGCCGCGCTCGTCGAGGAAGCGCCGCTCGTCGGCGTAGACTCGGTCGGGTTTGCTCATCGTTGCGATGTCTTGTGGTGTGTTTTTGGGAGGTTCGGGTGGTGTGATGGATGGTTGACAGCTCGCTACAATATGATTCAGTCCACGACAAGCTTCGATGAGGATGATACTCGGCAGTCGAGAGGATTCGCGATACGTAAAGAATAGCTCCTTCGGGTGGTGGGGTGGCAGTGATGCGACAGCAGCTCTCGTTCCGGACAGGTGTGACGCAGGGGAAAAAGTTGGAGGTTCGCGGCGAATTGGTGGCGCTTATCGATTGTTGCCGTGCGAACCAAGTAAACAGCCCACTTCCAAGTTCACATGCTCGCCGCGTTACATCTGGCGGCTGCGACACTGGATCAAGGAGAAAGACGACGACGACATCAACGAGGCTCAAGTCTTCAGAACTACTGGAAACATCTACAAATTCTATCGCCAGTTTTAAACAATCAGATTTTGTCAAAAATCTCCCGAAAATTTCGCAGCTGCCATGGTGCTCCTCACCTCCTCCCAAGTCTCGGTCCTCCTCTCCTCGGCCATCGGTAACACCCGCCCCTCCGTTCCCGCGTTCCAGTCCCGCACTCCCGGGGAATGAGGGAGAGAGAACAAATGGCTAACCTCTCATTGTGCGTCCTGCGCGAACGCGAGCCGCGCGCCCGTTTGCTGCAATCGCACGTCTTGCTACATCAGTCGTTTCCTGTACCGCGGCGCTGTTCCTCAGCGGCTACGTAATCCAACAGCGGACCCTCAACCAGCTGCGCGAGGCCATCAAACCCGAGTCGCGACCCTCGCCCAAGGCGTCGTACTATGTGCCCGACCACCTCAAGGATGTCACGAGCGGCCCCAACGGGGCGGGGAAGCAGGAGCAGATCATCATCGAGGTGAATCCCACAGTGCCCAAGCGACAGCAGCAGCAAGAACGACAACAGAAGAAGGCTGGTCAGAAGGCGGCGGGATGGACGTCTGATATGTGGCAGAAGATGATGCCTTCGTCGGACAAGGAAGAAAAGGGTGGCGTCAGCGAGGAAGACCTGGAGAAAATGGACGAGAGGGAGAGAAACATCCAGGCATGGAAGGTTAAGGACCAGAAGAACCCGGACCCCGAAGCGTCGAACCAGAAGCCCATCAGTCGTGCCGAGAGGCGAAGACTGATTAAGGAGGAGTTGAGGCGGTTGGCGGAAGGGGAGGAGAAGGTCTACTACCAGCGGCGACTGTGGTAGGGGTGATTCGAAGAGGAGTCGATTGGGATCGGGTACAGGGATTGCGGTTCCCCAGATATATACGAGATCCATGGCGTTGTTGCTTTCTGGGGAGCTGGTTATGAGGGATTTTCATGATATCAACATGCTTGGTCCATCAAGTATACTTTGTGTAGATAGGCAGCCCGTCGGGGCTACGAGCAAACAAAGAAAACGCCTGTTTACGTTACGCTGCACCAAATCCACATGGGGTCTGTGTTTGATATGTGCAGGAGAGACTATCCGGTTAATCCATGTTGCTCAAATGAATCGTTCGTCGTTCCAAGACCCTGCTTATGAAAAAACCGCGCTCCCCCTCCCCTAACGGCCCCTCGAACCGGAATCATGCATTCATCAGCTAGATAAAAACCACATCATGTTTCCCCTAGAGCCCCAGTTGTTGTGTAACTCATTGAACGCCATTTCCATGCCGAATCAAACGAAGCAAACGCCCTTTTCCAAGTGACCTCCCTTCTAAGCGTGGCGGTTGGCGGCATCCTCGAACGCCTCTCTCTGCATCCTCTCGAGCTCCTCGAGGGGGATCTGGCTGTTGGCGAACTTGTTGGCTTTCTTTTCACGTCCCTGTGTGGATATGTTAGCACTTGGACAGGGGGAATTGCTAGACACAAAGAAAGTGGACATGCCTTTTGCACTTCCTTGTGCTCGGCGGCCGCCTCTAGCACGGCAGGAACGTAGTCTGCGAAGCCCAGTTGTTCAAGAGCCTTGGTGATGTGGTCGCAAGCGATGGTCTTCTTTGCCTCCTTCTCCGAGATCTCGTTGGCTTCCGAGGAGATGAGGGTGATGAACTCGACACAGCACTCGATGAGCAGGTCGCGGGCCTCCTTTGAGAAGGCGACGCCAGCGGAGGGCGGCAGAATCTCGGTTACGATTTTTTGGACAGTGGCTATAACTGCTATTAGTATTTCGCTATGAGAAGACGGGATGAGGGTCGCGTCATGGAAATTAAGTCCCACGATGACAGCTCCAGGATGGAAGGACATACCCTTTGGCAAGGACAAGTCATCGTTGCCTGTAATAATTGTCAGCAATCAAGTTCAACAGCCAAGCTGAATAAGTGATGCGAACTGCACTGGCAGTCCCGGAATTTCCAGTGTGTATCCGATTTATTGCCCATGGTGGCTAAGACGCACATGGTAAAACAGGCGTTGACACAGACACATGCCTGGCACTGAGGGCCTTTTACATGGCGCCTAACATGAGGGTTTGGGTGATACCTAATGGGCATTCAGAGGCCGGTAGTGGACACCAACAGTGAATGCTTGGCAGGCCGGCAAAAGACGAAATAGGAGAGAGGTCGAGGTGAAGTGGAGGTGAGTTGGGAAATACGGCTTCACTTACCCGCAAGGTCGTGATCCGACATGGTTACGATTTGAGATGAGGAGCGACGACGTTAAAACGGGGATGAGACGAAAAGAAACTTTGACCAGGCTGGCAACTCGGTCGCTTTGCTTGATCAGCGGGAATGAGGGCGTCTACTATTGTTGGCCGTCGGGGCAGTGATATACGTGTGTGGGTGAGCGACCGTGAACCCGGCTGGTTCACGAACTTATACGGGAGGGGAGCTGGCGGTGAAAAATGCTATAGCTGAGTGGACAGGTGAAGCATCGCGGGACTTGGAGGTGTGGCTCGCGCTCCGGCTGCTGTGTGTGTTTGGTGGGGTCTTTTATGCTCCTTTGGATGCGGGACATCAACTGCATTTGAACCCCCCGCGCGCGCCCGCCGCCGCCGCCAGCAAGAGCCACGGTGCCACAATTCGGGCACACTCAATTGCAGCAGGTCACGCTCGTGGCCCGCCGCAGTGGGGCGCAGGCAGGCAGGCACCGGTCGGTCGGCGAAAGATGTATCCGTGGTTCCGCACCGCACGGGCCAGTCGACTCCCAATCACTCCAAATTTTTTCTGCACCTTAAAAGAGGAAATGTTCGACGATGCATTTGCTTCTTTCCTCTCACATCACCAAACAGCAGAGCCTGAACAACACCATGCGCTCTCATTTCGGAGCAGCTGGTAGCTCTGCTGTCTCGGGTTGACTTTGGTAGGTCATTCCTTCTCCCTCTCCCCCCTCCTCTTGCCCTCCACCCCAAATCGAAATGATGAGCCTTGTTGTCGCCCCAAACTTACGAGGAATAACTCCCCTCAAAGTGGTGAATGACCGTCCAAGCCAAACGGACTTCTCTGATCTATCACCATGAACTTGCGTTTTACTCGTGCTCGATTGGCTCGACCATTGCTAACGGAAATTCAAGATAGGAAATGTAAGCGCGCCCAACGCCAAAGCTGCTCTTCCCACTACCTGTTTTGCGCACACCCGCGCTTTCCAAGCGATGATGTCCAAAATAAAGTACTATCAAATACCGACAGTCTATGACGGAGATTTTTTGACACTGAGCATCCGCTTCACCCATTGCACATTCTTGGACGACTGGAATACGTGAACATGGGACTGACTTGCTTTGCTATGGCTTTAGGTGGACGTGGCATCATGCAACAACTGACGAGCATTCTCTGCTCACAACCCTAGCCTACAGGGTTTTTGTTCAAGGTAGGTTGCGACTGCACAATTTTTTCTTTCCTTTTCACCCTAGCGGGGTTGCCGATGATGATGAAACATATTCCATGCTAATCCTGAATAAACAATGTGGAATCAAATATGAGCTTTTCATCTTTCGACTGAGGCATCTTTTCAATCAATGTTTTCTATTTGCAGCTCAGGAAGAAAGAGCAATTGCTAACATTGAACTTTTAGTGAACGAACTACGCATCTTGATACGCTGAAAGCTCGCCAGCTTGCCACCTGTGACTAGGTTAGCGACCATTGCTCGGCTGTGGTGGGTTCTGTTGCAACCTACTTGATGAACTTGCCGGACAGGTCATGCTGAGGCTTGGTCACAAATCGCGCCATGACGTTGCCGGGCTGTTCAGGCTTGAACAGCTCTCCCTTGTCGAAAGCAGACACGAAAGAGGAGTGGTCCTTCTCGGCCATGTGCCCGCTGCCCGTGTCGCGGATGACCTTCTGCATGGCAGTGTCGACGCGGCCGGGGCTGATAGCGATGCTCGTGATCTCGGGCTCCTCGACTGCCAAGTGCGCAGAGAGGTGGTTCATTGCAGCTTTGGAGGTGCCGTAGGCTCCCCAGGCGGCGTACGCGCCAGTGGCCGCGCCCGAGGAAACCCAGAGAACGCAGCCCTTGGATTTGCGCAGCTCAGGCAGAGATGCTTGCACCTATTGGAATGTTAGACTAGAACAGAGGAAATGAATCAGAGTTTTGATTCTCTTACCAATGCGAGCCCACTAAACACATTGATATCGTATGCCTTCTTCCATTCCTCGATTGACGAGTCTGCTAGGCGGGTGACGGGCTCAAGCACGCCGTGGTTGACTACGATACCGTCAATCTTGCCAAAGGTGCTGACTGCCACCTCGGCAATCTTGGGGATGGTCTACGCCCCGTCAGTCTTGCTTGTCCTGGACCGTTATGACCCAAGACTCTGCTCACCTTGAGGTCGCCCAAGTCGCCAGCAACATACTCAACCTGCCCGGGATGAGCCGTCTTCAAAGCCTCCAACTGATCCTTTGACCTCGCCGCCAAAACAACCTTGTGGGAATCCTTAAGCAGATGCTGGGCGATGGCCAGGCCAATGCCTCGACTGGCGCCGGTCACGATGATTACTTTGGAGGTAGTCATGGCGTCTTTTGCGTGGTGCTGGTTTGTTTAAACGGGGGCTTTGGGACTTTGTGTGACAATCTTGCAAGCAACTTTGTTTCCGAGCAAATCCGACGGGACAGATGCAACACGAAAGAAGAAGAAAAAAGGCCTCTCTCAAACTCTGCACAGCTAAAGATGGAGCGGGAAGCTTGCGCCATCCCAAATGGATGCAGTGTCGCAGAGTGGGGGGCTGCAGCACCGGTTTTCTTATCTTATCAGTTTGGCGGGGTCGACAGCTCTGTCGTCCAAGAGCTTGGGATCTGGAGGAGCTCTCTACACCATAACGTCATCGTTTCGATATCCCCAAAGTTGGTGAGATTCACAAGTTCAAAATGAGCAACACAGTGATACTGGGCTCCGGGATCATAGGCGTGTCGATCGCATACTACCTCGCAGACCACCAGCCCGGCTCTACAATCCATCTCGTCGAGCCCTCGCCGGAGCTCTTCGCCTCGGCTTCGGGGTACGCGGGGGGATTCCTCGCGCGGGACTGGTTCTCGCCCGCGTCCGCCGCGCTTGGGGCTCTGAGTTTCGACGAACACGGGAAGCTCGCTGAAGAGCACAATGGCAGGGAGAAGTGGGGGTGGTCGACGAGCACGACCTTCAGTCACTCCGCCGCACCGAAGAAGAAGAGCAAGAGGGACGCCGAATGGCTACGCGACGGCGGCAGCCGAGCCGACATCGTCGAGTCCGTCGAGACTCCCAGCAACGGCCCGTCATGGCTTCGCAGAGAACATGGCGATGACGTCCAAATAATTGGGGACGCGGACACCACCGGCCAAGTGTGCGTCAGACACCTCGCGACTCGTGCAGCTTTTGGATGAAACCTGACTCCGTTACCCAGGGATCCCCACCGTCTCTGCCACTTCCTCCTGGACCAGTGCCGATCCGCCGGCGTCCACCTCCACCACCCGGCCGCCGTCCTTTCCGTCAGCACCGACCTCCGTGGCGACCTCGCCTCGGTCCGCATCGGCGAGACGACGTCCTCCACCGAGACCGACGTGCCCTGCACCCGCCTCGTCGTCGCCGCCGGCGCCTGGTCGCCCCGGGTCTTCTCCCAGCTCTTCCCGGGCGCGTCCCTCGAGGTGCCCGTCTCCAGCCTGGCTGGTCACTCCCTCGTCGTGAAGCCTTCGCGCTCAAGTGAGACGCAGCAGCCAGGGTGCCACGCCATCTTCAGCACCGACGGCGCGGGGTTCTCGCCGGAGCTCTTCTCAAGAGTCGGAGGACACATTTACATCGCCGGCGTGAACTCGTCCGTCCCCCTCCCAGGGCTGCCGAGCCAGGCACCCGTGTCCGCCGAGGCTATCGCGCAGCTCAAGACCACAGCGGAGCGCATCGTCGACGGTGGCGGCGCGGGGCTGGAGGTCGTCCGGCAAGGCTTGTGCTTCCGGCCGGTGACGACTTCGGGGGCGCCCATACTCACCCGCATCCCGGATGGGCGGCTGGGTGGGTTGTCGACGCGCGCCGGCGCCGACGGCGGGGTGTTCCTCGCGGCGGGGCACGGGCCGTGGGGCATCAGTCTGAGTCTCGGCACGGGGAGGGTCATGGCCGAGATGATGCAGGGACGCAAGCTGAGCGCGGATATATCTAGGCTGGCCTTGACATGAAAATCGTGTCGAGCCTAGGCACTCGGCAACATCAAGCGGGGCGTACCAAAGGGATGATGAGCCGCGATGACCGTAGAGCGGTCGGCCGTCAAGCCCATGCAGAGGTCCAGACGGAACCCGTCTCCCCTTTTCCTCAGGATTTCGCCTCCCCCTTACCGGGTCGATGGGCACGCCGACATAACCATCCGCCATCCCATCCACATTGCCACCGCGATGCCATGAATCCTCTTGACGGTCCTGTGCTATGACTATGACGATGCTTGGCCGAATACGCCGCGGCGCTTGTCCCTCGCGAGGTGTGCAGCTGCGAGCACCGACCAGTCCCCATCGCGGGATCGCGCCCCCTCTTCAACGGCCGAAACGCCTAGGCATGCGCCGGCGCGCCTTGGTCGGCTCACACGGCGACCTCTGACGACGTGTATGATGAAGAAAGGCTGAGACAAGATTGGCATGTAGCATTATTCGTAATCGGCCTCTTTGCGCAGAGGTGCAAGGTGGATTCAGTCGTTCTAAAGCCCGTATCCCATCATCCGGTTTCGTGAAGCACTATACTAGTACATTACTAAGAAAGAAAGTACATGAGAAATAAGACAAAAACCTTCGCCTCACCCAATACCCAGAAATAGCCGCCCAAGCTAACAAGTGCGTACATCAGCCGATCCACAACCCAAGCTAGCAAAGAGAGAGAAGGACGGAGGAGAATTACGGGTCATCGACCAGGAAGTGGCCCTGGTTCACGAGGCTAACAAACGAGATGAGCAACGAAAGCGCTGGCGAGGAAAAGAGGGAACGAAAGCAAAAAAAATCCTGCACGAATCGGGGTCAGCAGAGCGAGGCCAAAATGTAGCTTAATTACTGGAGAACCTGGTTGGTTGCTCGGACATTGCCCCAACTCCCCCTGGGTCGCTGGGCAAAGATGTGCCGTGTCCCGGTTGTCAGCTTCAATCCCCTGGGCGATGCTCTCTAGTGGTCCGCCTCGATAAAGTTGACTCGCCCAATGCCCCCTGTTTCTTTTCTTCTCCCCCCCCTGTCCGGAGCCTTGGGCTTCCGTCATTTGTCCGTATACCCATCTTTTCTCTGTGTCTCTTTTTTCTTCCTTTTTTTTCCCCTTTCTTCTTTGGGTCTTCCCTATCCCTTGTTCCTGGATCTTGGACGGGACTGAACCCCCTCCCCCTGCTCATTGGCTCACATCGGACGAAAAGCCCGCGCTGGAACCTGCGTCGGTGAAACCGATAGTTTGGGCTCTCAGTGAACCACTTGACCCGAACCACTCCCGCGAATCTCCATCACCGTCTGCTCGCTGACCAGGCGTCCCAATTCGTATCCCCTGTCGATGTCCTGCCCAAAACGCGGCTCCATTCTGCACCGGAGGCAGAGCTCCTTGCCGCATGCTGCCGGGGCCGGGGGGCGTTTGCCTTGAAAGCCATCGTTGCACTTTTTTCTTCTTCTCCGAAGTTGTGTGTCTGCATATCGCATCCGCGAGACAGCTAATTTGCCACACTCCAAGCAAGAGGACAGACACGACGACAGCGCATAAGCGACAACGTCTCATCTCCCTCTCTTGTCTCTATAATTCTAGAATTGGCATATCCCACCTCGACGCGTCGGAAGATCCAGATTCTCCTGTCTCGTCGCCCACGGCAGCGATCATCCTTCTTCTCATCGCCGCCGGATAGTGTGCCGTGCTCGACGAGACGGCATTGATGCGTCAGCGTTGAGGCATCGAGACGCACGGCCCCCCCGTTCCCGGGAGGCCGTCACGACTCATGCAGGTAATCCCCGTTTCCCGCGTTTGTCATTCATCCATCACTTGCTTGAGTCTTGGCCGCCGTCCGGTGTTGGTGTTGGTGGTGACGGGCGGAAACCTGGGAGCCTGAGCGGAGGGCGGCGGGTCAACCCCAGCGGGCTGGAACGAGATGAAGTCATCCGCATTGGGACGAAGTGACTGGGCGCTGTTGGTTTCCAAGGCTGTCGGCCATCCCCCCCCCCCCCCCCCCCCCCCCCCCGATAATATGAAGATCACCGTTCACACCGCTCTCTCTGTCCAGTATAGTGGAAGCAGTGTGGTGAATCCAATCACGCTTGCTTCACTTTCACAGACTCCATGTACTTGCCGAGTCACGATGGATATCCATCCATCCATCCATCCATCCACCAACCCAAGTCTGTTGAGAGATGGAAGCCGAGAAAGCCACCCCATCCACATCTACCAAGACACGGCCGTGCGCCCTCGCATCCCCGTCGATTGACTCTTTCTCGCGAGATCTCGACGCCGAATGCATCCTTGACAAGCGCAAACGGTCTCCCGGATCCAAAAAACGGGCAGAGCCTGGCAAAGCATTAGCGCTGCCGCGCCACAGTCCGCATAGGTACACTATCGACATGGATCAGGAGGTGTCTCGCCGACAAAGATCCCCCGGAGCGGCTACTCGCGATATGCGCCAGGCACCAGGCACCAGACACATACAGCCCGACGAGGTGGGGGAGGTGAGGTGTCGCCGCGGCGCGGTCGCGAGCTTGGCCGGCATCAAACTTTGCGAAGTCTATTCGGGGAGCTTTGACATTGTACAATTTGTGCCCCCTGGTCATGTTGAACTCTGTTGCTCGAGCTTGCTACCTTGGCATGCCCAGGTGCCCTTAGTTGGCCAAAGGCGCCCAACTATACTGCGCTTCGCGGTCGTAATTGTTTCCCCAAGCTTCCGTCTTGTCAGGCACAGCCTTCCCAGGGCTTCCGCAACGTAGCATCGCATCCCGAAAGGAGAGCCCACAGCGCCATGTGCCCCCCGACCAAAAACGTGCAGCAGAGCATCGTCGACGAAAGCGGCTGCGCCACCAGGAGCCCACGTGGGGATCAGTCGGACGACACTAGCCACCTGCCCGCTAGCTTTCCCAGAAACTACTCGGCCGCCGCGGAAAAGACTAACGAAGGAAGGAGGGAGCAGAACACTTCGTAATCACCTGGCGTCTCCATCACCAAATTTGACCGGGCGTCGCGGGAACGGTGAGAGTGACCCTCCCTAACCCCCCTCCTGGTCCAGCTGCAAAGCAATGGTGGTGGTGATGGTGGTGCCAATTGCCCAATCAGAGGATTCAGGCCGAGCCTTTTAGGGAAGGCCACGAGAGGGACTGCGGGCTTGGCCGGCATCTTTCTTTGTTCTTCTGCGCACGAGTCCATCGATTCCCCGCCCTCCACGGCGAATTTTTTTTTCAATTTTTTTTTTCAACAGTTCGGCTCATGTCCGTCTCCCGACGGGGCGGAAGGCGGGGCAGCTGAGAAGAAGCCCGGTGGGAGGTGGGAGAGGAGATTCGGGCCTACTGAGCAACCTCTAGCTAGCCTGTTCTTCTCATCCTCTTCGATGTTGAATGCTTTTGGAAGACAGCTCCGCGCGGCGCCATGTGGAAACTTTCCCGAGGTTGCACTCGCCGACTCCGTCGGTGAAGCACCGCAACGAAGGGGAGGGGGAGGGGAGGCGCCCGTTCCCAGAGCATCATCGACGTTGTCTGTCGGTGAGCTCGTGGCCTCTGTGACATCCTCTTCGGATCTGGGCTTTTCTCAAGAGCGGGCCCTCACTACCTAACCAACTCAAGCTTGTTGGGGGGGGGGGGGGGGGGGCGAGCCAGCATTGCATGAGCATGCATGCTTTCGGTACCTTGCAGCAGCCCGGAAGGGCAAGGCAAGGAACACCGTGGAAACGCGTCCTGTGGAATCATCACCGGGTCGGGCAGAACCCAATGGTCGAACGGTTCCGCCACGATGGTTTTCGTTCTGTGTGGTGTTCTGGTGCTCGTCAAACACGGACCGGGGGACATGCTTGGCATTGGCTGGGCATGAGACGAGATCTTCCATCACAAAAGGTGTGGGAATTGTTGGAGAACAAGTCGGGCAACGTGACCAACTGTTGACGGGTTGTGAAGTCAGAACGGCATCCATCTTGATTTGGGCCTTCCAAGCACGTGGGGTTGGGCCATGATTTAATTACACAACTCACATCATAGTCCACATCATCGATACCAAAGAATCGCATGTGGTCAAGCTTGCAGCAGTGAAATCCTGCTAGGTGTGTTTTTTTTTTCTTCTTCTTTTTCCTTTTGAAGGGGTTTTTGAATAGAATTACAATATGAAGGTGATGATATGGTATATGCTGCTTTACTTTGAAAGCCCACCCGCCCGCCTAAACCTGTTCCTGGTTGTCCCCCCATCCTCGTGTCCCCTAGAAATCCCCGTCATAATCCACCACCCCCCCAGTTGACAGTTGCCTGTGCGTGCGCGT
This sequence comes from Colletotrichum incanum, assembly GCA_001625285.1. NCBI lineage: Eukaryota > Fungi > Ascomycota > Sordariomycetes > Glomerellales > Glomerellaceae > Colletotrichum > Colletotrichum incanum. The sequence goes on from LFIW01000837.1 coordinate 19,954, forward strand.
GCGAGGAAAGAAAAAAAAGAAATAGGGATCCCCTTTTTTGTGTATACCCCAAAAAGAGAGCCCACGTCCGTGGAAATGACGTCAATCGCAGTAACTCCTCCCGAGCCCGTGCACCTCGGTGCCTGAACAACAGCGTGTAGTCTTACACGAAGCGGAGCGAATCGGAGTGGGTGAATCTGAAAATCCGAAGAAGAGAATTACCGAAAACGGCGTGAATAAGGCTTGCTGAAAATTCAAGGAGAAGAAAAAAGGTCGAAAGCAGTAAAGAAAAGACGCCCGCTGTTTGTCTTGTGTGTCGTAAAACCGTAAACCCCCGGAAGATACCCTTCGCCATTTTTGTCGCTCCCGTAAAAGTGTCGATAAGGAAAAGGTTGAACAGTAGATGTGGTTGTTGTTGTTGGTGATGTTGTTGACCCGTTTTGGAACAATGGGCGGGGTTCCCATGAAGTAGTTCAAAAGGAAAAAGAGAGAAGAAAAAGTTTGTTGGAGTTGGGTGTATGGTCCTCAGAACAATGTGTTGGAGGACCGGCTGCCCTCCTGCTCGAAGACGATGCCCCGCCTCTTCCATCCGCCGCGCTTGATAAAGTCTTCTACACTATCGAGTGACTTCATCTGCGGCCGTCTCGCGCTGGGCGGCGAGCTGCGCTTGTGAGAGAAGTTCTGCCATTGGGACTCCCGCACGGGCCGCTCCTGGTCGACGATGCTGCCGTTCTCCGAAGAGTCCTCGTCATCGTCGTCGTCGTCGTCGTCGTCGTGTGCAGAGGCCATGGTGTTGATGGTCGACTCGGACCAGTGGGAGCGGGGCAGCTGTGGCCTGGTCGCGGCGATGTGTTGCTGCACCTTGAAGAGGAAGTAGTCGTCGCCCTCGGCGGCGTGTTCCTGGGACCGCTCCTGCTGCTGTATCGGCGTCCGGGGAGAGTCGACTGGCGGGGCGGGCATGTCGGGAATGGCGGCCGCGAAGGAAGCCTTGGCTTGCTCGGCGGCAGCGGCTTCCTGACTGGAGAAGTAAGAGTTGATGACGTCGTCCTCGATGGATTGAGAGTTGTGAATGAATGGCCGCTCATAGAGCCTTGGCGGCGGGTGGAAGGTCGGGTGTAGTGAGAGAGGGTCGAAGTCGAGAACTCGGGTGTGGCGGACGGTTCCCGTTGACCGGGTCGATTGTGTTGAAGAGGAATCGCTGCTGGAGACCGAGTTGCTGAGGGAGGGCTTGCGGGTGTGGAGGGCTTCGGGATGGCGTTTGCCCTTGTTGGAGGATGGCGAGCAGTGGCCGTGGGCCCATGGTGTTGATCCGAGCATTGTGAAGGTGGTGATGATGAGACTCCCGTCGAGTCGGTGATTAGCCAAAAAGTCGTTGGCGTCAGTAAGTGATATATATATATATATCTGTATCGATGTAGGATCTTCTTTTCCTTCCTTGTCGTCCGTACAATCCGTCCCTTGTGAATCCGGATTGTCGGGATATGATATATCGCGAGATGAGAAGGACGGTGGGAAAGGAAGTCTTGGTGAAGAACAGAAGAAACGTAAGAGTGAGGGCTGGTGGGGGGTTTAAAGAGTCATCCACCGGAAGCTATGATATATTACCACATAAAAGTTACCACACAGGCATGTAATAGATAGTCTTCAATGAGTGTGGTTGTGGTTGTGGTTGTGGGTGTGTGTGTGGGACAAGGATGTCGAGTGGTTGAAGGATATCCGGGACAGGGCATGAGGTAGGAAACGAAAGCGGGCATGGTCTTATTATAAAACTTCCATGACGGCCGAAACCAGGATTTTCATGGGGAACCACATCTGGCTTGCCAAGCGTGGGGATGAGCAATCGGCAGCAGGCAAGCAGCGCAGTGCAGTGCAGAGCAAGCTGCGGCGGCGAGCGAGCGGGTGAACCGGGTCATCAGTCAGGCACACTACGCTGCAGAGAGAGACATGCCAGGTACAGACAGGCGCGCACACGCACGGCACACCACACCATAACGAGTGGACTGGTACAGCACGCGGGCCAAGGTCCCTGACGATCGAGGCTGAAAGGAGGATAGCCTACAAGACGTGGACGCAGCAGGGAAGCCCACCACACTAGCGTCGAGTTGAGCCACTAGTGTAGCTTGCTGGGGGTGGGGGGGGACTTGAGGAATGAGGCCTGGTGCCTTGCAGGTTCATGAGGAATGTTGGGGAGAGGAGGAGGGATGAGATGAGATGGATCATGGATCATGGATGGATGACGGGATTCAGACTGTACAGCATACAGGGGAACGAAGAGGATCAGGCGCATGCCGGTGGATGATGGAAGATGCGAGCAAGAGATGGAGGGCGGTATACGTATCCGAGGTGCGTGTGTAGAATGTAGATGCCGTCGATGTGCATGTGTGATGAGGCCACCAGAATTGGCGAGACAGAGGGACGCAGAGAGAGACCTGTACGTAGAGCCGAAGGAGACACGGAAACAAAAAGAGATCGAGAGATGTTTTGAGAACAGACGCCGCATCCTGACCGGCGCGGACGTCTATTGCTCACCGCCGCGACGCGAGTCGGATCCCAACGGCAAGGCTGCGCTTGTGCAGCGCTATCTATCGGCTCCGGTGCCTTGACCGCCCCGCAGCATCATACCCAACGCGACGGGCCCAAAAGTAAGGCCCAGAGAACGCGAGAGAAGTCGTCATTCCGTTTCCCAACTTTGGTCTCTCTCTGCGTCGACGGTCGGATGTGCCGTCTGAAGTCTGCCGCGGGTGTTGCGCGTGCATGGCAGCCGTGGCGCCCCCCGGAGAGCGTGAGGGAAAATGTCAAGGTTCGCATACGGGCGAGGCGGAACTAGTGCTCCCAAGGGAGGAGTCTGGTGTAATCCAATTCGTACAGACCTGGCTACGGTTCCGCAATGGGGCTCGTAATCGAAGACTCACGAATGCAGAAAAACGAAGCACACGATGGAGACCGCACCCATTCGCAACCCAGAGAACGGGGAAGACAGCAATTAGTTATGGAGAAAGGGAAAGGGAAAAAAAGAACAGAGATGATGACCAGGTTGACGAGCCTATCGATGTGCAAGGACCGGGGGTGAGCAAGGCGGTGTTGGCCAAGCTTGCCCAAGCTTGGGAAGTCCCTTGGTAGCCCTTTGGGCAGCTGTTCGCCAGGTTCGCCCAGCAAGACTCCAAGAGAGTCCACTTGCCGGGCCCTGACGTTCGTTCGGCAGCGTGAACAGGTCCCAAGGTCTCCCAAGGCGCCGGACCGGGGGGGTTCGATGATGATTAACGATACGTACCGAAGCGTCCGGAGAGGGGAGACGCCACGGACGTCCCACGCGGTACCTGCCTAAGCAAGCCGTCGTTTACTGTCCAAGTCACGTCTTCCGCCCAAGAAAGGTCCCCCAAGAGTCCCAAGGATAGGGCGCCTTTTGGAGCAGGTCGCCGTGGACCTTAGGCGCTCCCGAGGCAGCACGCTCCCCTAGGAGCGCTGCGAGGATACGTCACGTCATCCGGTCGTCGTCATCTGAACATTGCACAGAAACGATTTCCCGACAGCGAGAGAGGTCATAAACACGTCTGATGTTCTGCTGCCTCTCCCGCTGGAACCACTATTCCTGCCAGACGCTTTGGGAGCTTGCCATCATGATGAAATACCGCTGATGAACGCCCCCCCACCAGCAGTAGACGCGGCACGCTACGGCTTCAGAAACGTTCCACAGCCGCGAGGCCGTGTGTTTCATGTTTTTCTTACCTTGATAAGTGAGTCCTGATGCTGATCGCGATGTTAGTCTCAATGTCTCAAGGGTTTCTCCATCTCGATTTGTCTCAACCGCTCACTCAGCGGTCGGGCGTCGTTGCGAGTACCGTCAAACAGTGAAAAACAAGAGACAAAGCAGAGACTCACCTTGAGATTGGGCAGCCGAGTCCCTCCTGAACTCCTTTTGCAATCTATGCTCTGCCCCTCTGCCACTCTGCTTGCGTGTCCAATTCTCCGTAACAAAACAGCTCCTGTGTTGCCGGCTCACCCGTGTCGTACAGATTGCATGCACGGCAGTATGCTGTGACCATCTAATTTGCTCCGCTCCCTTGGGAGCAAATGGCGCTCGGCCAATGGAACCTGTCGCAAGGTTCAAAGTCGATATCTCAACCCCAGACCAGATGATGGTGGGAGGGGCCGTGGCGTCGCTTCTCCTCCGTCTCTGCAACATGCCTCGCACCCGCGCATAATGAAGGGAAACAGCCAGCAAATGGAGCAGAATTTCGAAACTTGAGAGAGTGATTGACGGCCAATCGGCTGGTGATCATCTCATCAGTGGCTCCGCTCCCCTGGTCATCGCTTCGAAATTTGGAGAGTTCCTTGGTGACTTTGGTGTGGCTGATCAGCAGCTCAGCGCTCCTCCGATGACCACTGATCGCCTCCGAACCCTCCTTGATTTTCCCGCCGCTTGTGTTCGCATGATTGCTTGAATCTGTTCTGTGGCCTCGCTTGCCTCCCGCATTTCCACCGCCGATTCTTATCTCAATGCGACTTCCTGGCGGTGATCATCCCCGGCCGTGTGTTTCCCTTTGAGAAGAAAAAAAAAAGGCTATTTCAGACGAGACAGACAGGGGAACCCTTCAGCAATCACTTCTCCCTTGCCTCGAGGGATTGACATGTCTCTCGGAGTACTCACTCACAAACGGGTAACCCGTGACCCATTCAGTACCTGATCCAAAGTTCATGATCTGACCTGACCTTACCTGAAAAGGCGTTAAAGCCGCTGCCGCCTAGCGTGAGTGAATGGAGTGAGTGCAGGAGGTGCATGAGGGGGGAAAGAGGGAAAAGCCACTGCCGCAGCTGCTGAGTGGCTAACGACGAGATGGCCGTTGGAGGATGCGCAGTCATCTCAGCCTCTTTAGGATTGGCGTGCTGCGGATGGCAACAAGAAAGAAAGAAAAAAAAAAAGGACATGAACGCCACGACACCGCTAGAGATCCGCCGTTTTGCCCGCTCTCGCTGTGTACTGGTGGTGTGCCTGAGTCTTGAGGACAGAACTAGGCTGGGAACGGTAGGTTCCTGAGGGGTATTCAGCTGGCTTGGGTTCCTGATGGGTGGGAAACGCGGGCAAACGAAGAGTCCATCATCTGTCTGTAAGTTTGGCCATGAACGTACGAGGTGGTTTGTCCTCCAACAAAGAGGATGGTCAGATTTCAGAGTCAGAGCTGACGATTCCAGAAGAGAGGGTCGGCAATAGCCGTACGTTCGCATGGTGAGCCTAAAGGAGGCGTGCGATGCGCCGCCATATGTCATGCCCATGGGAGGCCGACGCCCGAGCTGCCATCTGCCATCGCATTATATGCATGCACCTTACCCGTCACCCTGTACACGATGCTATTCGTTTATAATGACCTTGTACATGAATGCTTTGCAGGATGCTTCCCGCGCCCGCACCGAAAGCTCCCCCTGGTCAAAGTTTCTCCCCCTCCTTTCATCACCTGCTATTGTTGGAAGCCCCCCCCTCCTCCTACCAAAGAGTTCCCCTGTTCCCGTCGGAGTCGTTGTTCTGCGCGTTTCCAAGTATACTTTCGGGGCCTTGGTACTGCCATCTTCCCCACGCCGGCCGTGGACCCCACGCCATCCGGAGTCTTCCAGCACATACATTTCTTAGAATCTGGGAGTCTTTCCTCCCTCCTCAGCTGCAACTTTGCTCAATTCTGATCCCTGACGGGAATTTCTAGGTTAGGCTGGCCGAGTGCTCCGATTGGATCACACCATCACGATGCACACCGGAGGCCCAAGCAAGTTGACGACTTCCGTATCCGCTCAGCTGATGCCTTTACCCCCTCCTCAGGGCTCATGATGACTCCAAAGAGTTCAATAGGTCATCTTACTAGGCCCAGAACCATGTCTGGGAGGTCACAGCACAAACTCGCATCTCGATCGCAACCATCATGTCGGTCGGGGGAGAAGCTCCTGAAGAATCCAGGGGCTTCCTGAGCTTCTGATCTTGGTCCATGATCGTGTAATTCGGTCTTGCCGGGAACCAGCTTCTGCAACTTCCGCACCAAGAAAGTCCGTTCACGATCAACTATTGGAGGTGCCAACGTCGGCCAAGTCTGCCAGACCGTCTCATCGCTCACACCCTCTTCTTGAAGCCCAGCATTCCCACTCATCGATAGATCCATCCTCTCCCTTAGCATATTCCAACGTATTCATCTTCGCTTACGCCTGAACGCGGGCCTTTGCGGGTTTGCTCGATGGTCTTGCGTGAGAAGTTCTACTTGATGATTATTAGGCCCAGACTCGTACCGATGAATCGGAGACAATAGAAGGTAGGGGGCACAGCAAAAACGTAAACGGCCCTACACGTGTGGTCCGAACCTTGTGTGGTGTATTCGGATCTTGCTCGGTCGGGCGGGGCTTCGAGGCAAGACTTCTCCAGCGGATCCGGCTCGTCTTCGCATCCAACAATGAGGGTCGATCGCAACCCCCAACCCCCAACCCCTCCCCGAGGCTGCGCGGCGCACGCTACACCGAAGTACAGCCTCGTGTCAGTATCCGATGCAGCAAATCGCCGGCGTTGACAGCAGTCTTGTCAACCAAGCGGTTCTGCGCCACGGGACCTCCATCAGCCAACGAAGTCCGTATCATCGCTTCCGATCCAAGAATACCACCTCACTACATGACGACCACCAAGCACGCCAGTGTCTTCCGGGCGGGATCAAAGCGCCTGTCTGTTAGACCGGAAACTGGTTCGTTCACACAGCACACCGCGCGATTGGAACTATTCTGTTCGTGACAGCTCGTCTCGTCTCGTCTCATCATAAGGACCCATTAAGACCATCCTGCTGGGCCATTCTCCTGCGGATGAAGGTGACGGCATTGCCGTCGATCCCGATCGACACTCTTAGTCCGCCCCGCGGCACCCGTCAGGTCTCGCGACCGCCTCCTCCTGAATCCCTTCTGTTCCGCTTTGCCACTTGCTTGCTGATTGGTCCGCCGGGCCCTTTTTTCTTCTTGATTGCTGGTGCAACTTGATCGACCGATGAGTAAGGAGGGCATTGAAACAAAACGGCCGCTTCCTCTTAGACAATGGGCAAGATGCTCAACCGGCCAAGGCTGATGCGTCCGACAAGGGACCGTTGGCTTGACTGACCGATAGTTCGGTCAAGTAAACATCACTACGATCGCGATGCATTGCAATCCACACGTATATGTTGTCAGATCAAAGCCGGGACTCCCGATTTCCACATCAGGCAGGGTGAGCATCATTGTCTTATGCATTGAAGATGTAGTCACTCAATGATATGCCGAAGAACGTTGGATGATTCAGATGTTGACTCTCTTGGTGCTTGCCGATAACAGCAGCAAAGAGGTTGCTATACTTTGATGTTGACATCGAGGGCCCTTCAGCCATCGTCTGGAATTTCTGCCCGCGTGGAGGCGCGTCGCGAGGCTGCCCTCGAGTTAAGGGACCCTTCCAAGGGAGCCGCCGAGCGCAGCACGCGGGACGTCAGACCCTGCCCGGTCTCTTGGAGCCGCTTTCCTCTCGACCAACAACGCCCCCCCTCCAAAACACCTGAACAACAAATGTCTTCGATAGGTTCCTTCAAGACAATCGTTTCAACCTCTTGGAGGAGTGGTTGCATCAAGGCCGGCCCCAGATCGACCACTCCGGTGCGTCATCCCGCGTTACAAGCGCCCAGAAAAGCCCGCCCTGATGTCGTGCACCCCCAACAACGGCCACCAGCTACCTCCCCTCCTCCGAGAAAAAAGGGGCCACCTGGCGCATGCCTCCCGTCCCGTTCCACGGCAGCCACGGCCGCCTCATGAGACCTGCCAGATAACGATTGACAACGGGCTCGGAAGTGACGTCGAAGGCAACGGGCGGTCTTGAACCCTTGGTGGCTTGGGGGATTGGGGCCACGACGTGGCTTATTGTTGTGCGCATTGATTCCGAGTCGGACGCTCCCGAAATTGAGATGTGCACATTCTTGCGTCAGTCATCCTATCCCAACAAGCAACCTGCCGCGTTCGCGTTCGCGCCCGCTACGAGTCTAGGGATGAATGGCGGCCATGATGGGCGTGACCGCGGTGGATGAACAACACCCATTTCTTTTGACTCCATACGCGGTGCTCCATCCCATCTCGATGCTCGCACATCGAGCACCAAATAGCTCGAAATTGAATTATCATAGTCGCGGCCCGTCAACCGATCGAGATGCAAGCTGCTTCATGCATGTCCTCTATTCGCCGATGATGCCGTCGTGTTCGCCCTTGAGTCGCTGCACACGCTTCTGCTCCCAATTGTCGATGTCCTTGGCCGCAAGTCGCTATTGTGGTCTGTCAGTTTTGCATTCTTCCACCATTCTTCCTCTTACAAAGTTTCCGGAACGCGCGGCTTCAAAGCACTCACGTAGTATTCTTCCTTCATGTCGACCTTGCGCGCCGATCGACGAAGGTTCAGTTCTTCGTCCCTCGTCACCTGGCGCACCCGTCTGTCATGCTTCTCGTAACGGATGGCCGTGGCAGGCGTCAGTACGAAGGAGCCGGCTATCATGACAGCAACAAAGGGCAGGCCGAACAGCAGGAACGGCCGCTTGGCCATTTGAGCCCGGTACTTGGCGGCGAACGTATTGGTGTCCGCTTTGGATTGAAACTTCTTGTTACTGAAGACAGACATGGTTGATGACGATGAGGTCAAGCAGTCCCAGAGGCAGTCGGTTGGCGTGGTCTGGTAAATGGCGCTCGGACTCTTGACAGTCAAACACGGTGCCTTCCTTGTCGGTAGCTCTCGTGGGTTTCGTCAATGAGCTCGGTTGTCCGCGACAGCTGTGAAGCACAGAGTGGTCTGATCTTGGGAGATGGATGATGCGGAAAAAACCGAGAGATGGAACTCCAGCCAGACGCTGACAGTTTCTCAGTCGCCCAGGAGACTTTGAGCTCGGATCCAAGTAGGCCCACCTCGCCTCGTCTAGCTTTAGCGCACGTGCCGCACAGTGCTGAGTCTATCGAGAGCTACAAAGCTGTCTTACATAAGCATCCTTGAACCTCTTTGCTCTCTCCCGCTCACTTACTGTTTTTACTCACTCTCCCACTTGTCGGCTGGTTAGCACTCATCAATGCACCCTTTCTTATGCGGCGCCTCCTGTCCTCACCTGAGCTTGATGACCTCGGCCGCCGCCCTGAGGCGCAGTGGCGGCCCGCGTCGATCTATCGATCTACTGAAAGTAAGGCAAGGTACCCGTGTTTCTCTTACAACGGACTCAGTGTAGCCCCTCCGGAATTTCCTTCCGGCCCGCGAGAGTCTGTCTCCTTTACTTCACCACTCTGCCCAGCCCAAACGAATGAGACCATCGAACCAAAGTTCGCCAATTTTTAAGGGTGGTCGTAGTTCTTCTACCTTGACTCAACAACTAGACGGCCAACGTGGAACTCCTCCGAACGGTCTCGACCATGACCATCCCGCATTAATCGTCGCCGGGGAGAGGTCCCCGTTCTCGATCGTCTCCAAGCAAGGCTCAGCCTGCTGTTCTCCTCTCTGGGAACGCCAATGGTCACCACAAATAGTATACGCCGTGCTTGCGTACGAGAGGACGGGCCCGCTCTCCCAAGAGACGCACACGTACACTTCTCAGCCACTCCGTCCGTACTTTGTGTGCGCCGTACTCTACATTTCGTTCTCATCTGAAACCCGGCACGCTCAGCAAGCGCCCTTTGCCCCCAAATCCCACCTTGTCTCGCCCAGCGATGCTCCCCGCAAAGTCCCCCAGCAGTGGCACGTCTTGTGTCTAGTATCGCCCGTCCTATCTGTTTCTCATCCTCTCGAGCCGCCATCATTAAGCGGCGCGAGTCGAAGTCAATGCCCGTTGCAGTGAGGGTGCTCCACGGACTGCCACAAACACAAACATGCGCTATCTTGCTCAGACTGAAGCCCATCAGCGCCGGTTAAGCACCAGGGACACACAGGGACAACTAACAAAGGGACCATGGAGCGGGGTGGCAAGGGGCTCGCTGGGTTCCCGGCAAGCTGGAAATCTTGCTGGACAAGCACTGACCACAAAGGAAACTTGGGGCCTAATCCCCAGCACGACGTACCGATAGCACTTGACCCGGTGGACTTGAACTCCGTCCCCTCTTTTCGCCCTTTTGCGACACATGGTGTCCAGAAGCAAGCTTGTAGAGCTTCCTAGACCAAAAGTTAGCCGGCCCCATCCCCCTTCTCCCCTGCATGGCACAGTGAAAGCTACTAGGATCTCGTCGGATGAATTTTAGGCTTAGTGCTGGTTGCTTGTCGGGCCACAAGCCGACTGGGAGCTCCTGAAAGGGGGGGGGGCCTGGACAGGTGTCACGGCCTCCGAGGCTTGTTTCGTTTCGTTGAGGCGGACGACGCAAAGCGAGCCAAGTGGCAGTGGCCTGCTGCTGCTGCTGCTGCCGCCGCCGCAAAGAAACTTGCCGGACTATCCAAGAACGTGTGTTTATAAATGGGACCTTCTCCAGTGCCGGCGTCTGGGCGGTCGTGGCGTTGAGGAGGGGCATGGTATAAGTTTCTCCCAAGTCCTGCCGTCTTTCATTCCAAGTGGCCAAAACGACTTGGCATTCTTTGACATCCCGCGAACATCAAAAAGCCCTGCTCCAACTCCCATTATACCCCAGGCCGGTCCATCCCTCCCAAGTTCCCAAGACCGACCCCGCTTGCTTGCCCAACGTTTACCATCTCGACGTCCACCTGAAATCTTTCCTTCGTCTGAATCCTTGACCAACAACTATCACAATGGGTTACTACTGCTCAAACTACTACGTATGTCTCTCTTAACATGTACCTTTGTCTGGCCTTTGGCTCACGTGACCATCACACAGGGCTCAATTCACTGCCACAACACCGTCTCCCGCTTCGGCGATAGATGCCACCTCTGCGCAGTAGGTGCTCTCCAGTCGTGAATACTTCCATCATCATCTGATATCTCATTGTCATAGGCATCAAAAAGAGGCGCGTCTATCAAGGAGGGTCTTCTCTCCGAAGCCGAGCGATGGGGGTCGTCGACACCCCGGCCCACCCTTGGCGATCGCCGGGCCGAGCGGAACAACCGGCCAATCCGGGATTCGCGTGTGAAGAACTGAGAACGCGATAGAATAAACAAGATTACACAATGACAAGAGACGAAAGAAATGTTAGAGCGAGCGAGGAAAACGAGCAATCGGCGCTGACTGGATCACGGAGTATATCCACGGGTTGGGGCATGGTGGTGGTGTGTGTGTGGTACACAGGCGTTCAAAAAACCAAAACCGGACCCCGCGATGCGAGATGGTCTAAGCATTGTTCTTTCATTTAGGGGACACCTCGGAGGAAGGCCTGTCGCCATGCGCCTATCACTCAAATAACTAGATAACGACAAGCAGAATCAACTAATTTACAAGTCATCGCTATGTGCGGTTATGAGAAGAAATGGTGAAACAGTGCCGCATTCGATTTGCGGCCTCGTTTTTCTCTGCTTGACTCGATGCCAAGATGCCAACGCACATTAGGCATCAGAAGTTTGTAACAGACAGGATAGTGTTTGTGCCATTGGGATTCAAAAAGATCCATGGCTACAGAATAAGCTGTGACGAAAATGCGCTATCTAGGTTCAACCAAATCTGTGTATCCGAACTGCATGACCCAGCAATGCCCGTATTTCCAAATCTAAAGGCCCAGAACGATAGTAAGGGTGCAACGTGTCACGAAACAAGGTGACATCAGCAAGACCAGCCCAGTACAGTTCTTCATGTCTGGAAATCGCCGCCTCAATCATTCGGCCCAAGTGTCCGCCAGGCCAGTCCACTGAGCAGTAAATGCCTCTCCCCAACGCAAAGCTGAGCTCGGAAACTCGAGTCAAAGTACACAGTGAGAACTCTGAGATGTCGGCAATATCTTGTCTGATCATGGCCCCAGAGTTCAAACGATGATAGATGGGCTTATAAGAGGGTTTGTTTCAGAACCTGCGGCAGATCCCCGAACAACTTACTGCTCTTCCTAAACCTTTCACGTGATCCTCGAACAGCCAGCTGTCAGACATCTCTGTATTAAACGGCCCGAACAGCTTCCACCAGCCTCTACCGAGGTAAGATAAGAGACAGCCTCCGGAACGAGTTGAGACGATCACGCCACGGTCGATCTCAGCCTAGACCATCTCAGGTGTTCCCTCTCTAGGCCTTCCGGACTTCGGATGGGACTTCTAGCCGATGTGGAGCTGATGATATTTCATGGGGGTGATACCAGGGAAGCTTATTGAAGTGCATTTTAGTGTCTACTAGTGAGGCAAGCTTCGTGAAGCTCGGATCTTGGGACCCTTGACGCTCCGGTCTGCCAACATAACGGGCTGTCCATCAGGCAAGATGATAAACACCCTGATTTCACAAGCTCGACCGTCACATAGGCTTTCCCATATGTGATCTGTCCATACCAGAAGTGTTCTTGTCAACATGACTTCTAAGAAAATCTGGGCAACGGGTTGACCGATTGGGTTCAGTGATGTTCGGTGCCAGATAGACGAGTTGAACATTAAGTGGCTGGCAGATATGACAACGACAATGCTTGGCAACTGTTCTCGACTCAGCAGTTGCATATAGAACGGACACTTTCTGAGTCGTAATCTTTGCTGGATAGTTGGCATGTGAAATGGCAGCTCTCTAATCATCATCCCATCTTAGTTGAACGCCCGCATTGCCACGTGGCGGAGCAGACCCTAACACACATATTGTTTTCATTCTCAGTCCATTCTCAACCCCTAATAACCCGACTATCTGTCATCCATCTGCAGCCTATTACACGTTGAGCGTCTCAAGTCTCAGATCTCCGCTCACTGTTTCGCATTATAATGTGCTAATAATATCAATTTCTTACAGGTCGTCTCCTCCGCGGCCATTGCACCCTCCTTCACGACCGGACTCCAATGTTTATTTCGTTCAGCATGACAGGTTTTCCATGGCCCGCCGCTTACAATCAAGCCCTCTTTACGTCATGACGCTCTACGGCAGCGGTTTCATCTACAGCTCGCTTCATCCCAGTTGGGATAGAGCCCCCGGAAGCTGCAATTTGCGCCCGCAGGTTCTCGACTTGAACGAGCTCTTGATAGGCTTCGTCGCCCAGCATTTCGGCCACCATCTCATTCCGTAATGGCACGAGCTGAGAGTCAAGAGCCAAAGCACTCTGTTGCCACGACTCTACCGCGTCCGCAAACTCTCGCCTGGTCTTCTCCACAACCATTGTGTGGGTTCGTGGCGTTTTTTCGGTGCTAATGTTGAAACACTGCGTCCTGCTACCGAAGTCGTAGCCACTGCCGCTGCTGTTGGCTCGAAGTTGATCTTCAAGGTGGTCGCGAGTTGGCTTTCCCGCCTGGTATCGCCAGACATTCTGATCGGGTGCGAGGAGGAATGCATTCATGGCCTCGCAATCACGGCATTTGTGACCTAACCCGCCGTAGTTTTTGGGGCATGGACGTGGTTTGTGAGTCCAGCCTCGACGCTTTGGGGGGTTCCGCGGGACAATTGCATGGAGTCCATCGCGCAAGATGACTTGAAATAAGTCCTTGACTCCTTGTGTGGCCGGGATGGCGTTCTCTTTCAAGACCTTGATAATGGGTTGGAGAAGTTGCGAAACAACGTCTCCGCCAACCTTCTTGGGATGCCACTCTGCCTTTGTCCATACACGTTGGTTGGAACATGCTTCCAGCAACTCTCTCGCTTTCTCGCCAAGCCCCAGGGTTAGACACTGGTCCACGAGGGCCACAAAGTCTCTGGGGGGCCCTAAGCAAGGCGTCGCGATATGAGTTGGTGGTCCACCAACGGCTGGCTTTGCGTGCATGTCTGCTCCCTCAAGGAGCAACCTCGTAAAGCTATGATGAAGAACATATTCAAAAAAAACTCCTTCACGATGGCAAATTCTGCCGGATCCTTCTTGATGAACACGGATCGAAGAACCCCGTAAATGAGCTCGCGAGTGCCACGAGAGGCTAGTGCCGGTATCAAGCTGTAAGACACAAGCCCGCAGTTAGCTACAGAACCAACCAATGATAAGTTAATAGAATATGCAAGAAAAGAGTCTCCGTACCTCGACATAAGCCAATCATTGTTATCATGCTTTTCTCCTATGGTCTTGACAAAGAAGAGGTGCTCGCTGATGCCAAAGCTGGCTTGAGTCTCGAATTTGTCGCTCAACTTTGATTCTCCCCACTTGACGAACAAGTCCCTAACAGCTTCTATTTCAAAGACCGGAGAAAAATTGTGTATGATGTCCTGCACATCGGAAACGGTCTTTGTTTCTGCTGCGTTTCCCACCCTGAACGAGTTGTTAGCATTGAATCGATGTGAACCTTCTACTTGATATGGATTTGAAGCCTGAACCTCCAGCTGCCCAAAATCGACAGGAACTTACCATTTATTCCACTCAATAGACCCCGTGTTATCGGCAAAACGCTCCTCGAAGAATTCGCACGCTGTTTTGATCGCACTGTTATGTATCTCTTATATACCACTTTTCGCTGCCGCTGTCATTGCACTCTGATAGAGAGTGCTATCTTCCAACTTCAGAGCCCCGTATACGGCCATAGGAGTAAGTACTTTCGAGCTACCCCCGGACCCCAGAGCCTTTCGTATGACTTCAAGTACTGGAGGTCTCGCGTGCTCATTGGCCGTCTGATCCTTCATAAATCTGACCATGTCGTCGACGACCATCTGAACCATGTTCTCCGTGTATAAGTTTCTGGACGAGCTGTGTTGTGTGGCCTGGCCCATGTAACGATGTACGCTTTTCTTCTTGACGAGAATTGCAACCTACAATTATGAGATGATGAGCTCTGGCATGCTTCAAATTTGAACGCATGCTGGATCGGAAACTTCGATTCAGCAAAATATAAGTACATACCGTATTATGATATCGCAATGTAGTTTCAGCTGCCTCATTACCAAAGAACTCCCCCTCCTCCTCGCTGTCGGGGTCACCTTCCGAGACTTTGTTTAGGTCCAGAATTTCTTCGTCTTCCGGCATGTCTCCGGAGCCAATCGGCTTGCCATCAAAGGAGTAGAGGGTCTTCAAGTCGTTGTACGTTTTTTCGTCGTCCCCGTCGTCTCCGTACTTATGGTCATACCAATCTCCCTCAGGGCCTTGCTCGCTGCGTGTCAGGTGCGCGAAAATCAGGTAAACACCGCATTCAGATGCCACTTCATGTAAAGTCCGGCAAACAGCCCTATCGCGGCCTTTCGCATTTCTCATTGACAAGCTCGACTCGGAATACTTGTGGTCAAGGCGATGGATGAGCGTCGCCTTGTCGGGGAACGTCGTCTGCCACTCAAGTAGAGTCTTTCTGATCTGCTGAGCTTGTTGTCCAAGGACAGAAAACACAACTCACTGAGCCATCATCCCAGGAGAGATTCCCACAACAGGGATCCGCTGAAAATATTCTCTCCCTTTCAAAAGGCCCTCGACATCGTCGAGGGGGTTGGGGGTCGGGAACAGGTACGTGAGGTAGTTACGCGGTATGACCACAGCTTGGGCTGATCAAACGAACTCTTTAGATCTTTATCGTTGATGATTCGAAGTCAATGAGGTCTCACCGCGAGCAAGTGGCCAACACTTGTCGTGTTCTCGGCTATTTGCTCAAAATCAGAAAAGTCGACCCGACCAGGACCTCTAAGCTCCATTTTACATCCTCAAGCAAGTGTGTCAGATCAAAAAACGGCAGTTACCTTCAGCATCAGTGTATGACTGCCCCTTCTCGGAAGAAGTCTGCGAGATGGAACTGAAGCTTGGCGAGATTGTCGAGGCAGTGATGCAGGACAACAACCTACCAGTATCTATGTCCTGACGAACGGGCACTGGAATCTTGGGTCAGAGCATGCCATTTGTAACGTCGACGGTCCCATTGCTCGACTCGTGAAGCATGGAATAATCGGAACATGGCGCGCAACTGGGCGGTCGTACAGTTTATCCGCTTCTTCAATTCCTCTGAGACCCAGAACGATCGCCACGGTAAAAAACGTATGGATTACCTTGACAATGATCTTTTTAAAGAGTTGGCGAAAAGGTATGATGACGATGATCGGTAAGGATTCCATAACCACCAAGCCCCATATCCTCTAATGCGTCAGCATGCTGACCAGGTGACCATACGACAGAGACATCGTAGGCACTTATGACTTCAATGCGGATATTTAGAAAATACTGATTGGCGCGGTTTCAATTGAGAAATATCAAGAAAAGTAGAGAAAGTAGCTAGACATAAAGTTACAAATGGGTTGGGAAAGACCAGAATGGCTTTCGAGTAACTAAAATATACCCTCTTTGTGTACTGTGAATTATTCCCTTTAATTCGATAGAGCATGTAATGTTATTATACGGAGCCTTCATCGCAAGACGTCTGATATCTCAATACACTCGGCCCCTCTTGTGTGTGCTTGAAGGTTGAATAGTTTTTCACACCAATATTGCCCGTTTACCGAGTTGGTTTCGAAACAGGGTGAGAGTTAGACACGGTCAAGAATAAGCTAGAAGGTAACAATGTGATCTGCTTGACGCTGTGTCAGATTCGGTCTCCGATTTAACACGGCCGAGAATTCGCTCATGGATACCTCAAAGATGGCTTGGAGCTTGGAGTCGGTTTATTACCGGCTGATTTACAATTCGCTTCTGCATTAATACCTAGAAATTGTATGATTCAAGCTGTCTTGAGAAAAAGAGATCACTTTCGTCCTTTGAACTCCATCGATGTGCCTAACAACGGCCGCAGACACATCACAGCCCCTCCCCGCGACAATTTTTGCAGCAGCAACTGTGAGAACATAGGTTTAGCAACCTCTGTCGGATTATTTAGTTATAACCAAATAATACATAGACGAAATATTCTGGCTATTCCTGACGTTTGCCCTACTTGCGTCCGTTGCCTCTGGGTCAGATCCGGATGGTGCCGTTGATAGGTGTGGTATGGTTGCTGGTACTGACAAATACGATGGAGTTGGTATTTGTAAGGCTCATTTTGTTCGCATAGAAAGTTATTTCAATAAAAAAAGAAACGGCGTGCTCGTTTTGATGGAGATCTTGCAGCCAGTCCCTTGCGTGAGATCGCACAACAGCTGACTGCCGAATTAGGAACACTGAGCTCGATACAATGATTGCCGTACTATTAACATGATTTTTACGCGGTGAAAAGGCAGCCCCACGAAACCACTGTCAGGATTCGTGCCCCATCTGCAATCCTCGGTATGTATTGTTCGGATATAGCGCAACAATCGAGAGAGGATTCAAGGCCAGAGAAGGAGGCGAGGAGGATAGTTACTGTGGAAGCAAGTGCAACACCATCTAATGGCTCAGATCACGAGGGGTTTGGTTGCATTTCATGTGGAAACTTATAAACGAAGTTTCGTTCCTTTCAAGCCAGGCACTAGAGCGCTCGGAAACAGTGTCAAACTCATGTTGCACAACCAACATCAGGAGATGGAGGAATTTCATCCGGACGTAGCCCCCAACTTTACCCGACGGGTTCCTGGTGTGTGGCCCAAGCTCGCTTCATGCAGGTCCGGGGATCGTTCCGGGCACGTGGACCCGCACCCCAGCTTGCGCCATCACAGTTTCAGACGCCTCAGAGCTTCGGGCTGTTAGTCAGAAACTCATCCTGCCCAGCAACCCACGACACAAAGACAGTATCCCCCTAACAAGAACCTTGAGGGATCACCGCTGACGTAGCGGGTTGTCCGGTGCACCCATCGGACAGAGCTCCCTGAAGCTCTATCTCAGGCACCCGTGACCGTGACTCGCCAACACAGCCCAGCAGGTGCATTCCCAACCCTCCTCCGAGGCGAAGAGCTGCCCAAGCTTCAGCTCCTTTTCCCTCTCCTCTTCTTTCTCTGCTCTACTCATCTCATCATCAAACATTACAGACACAAACCACAATCATGGCGAAACAACGATCATCACCAGCAATGCTCCGACCATCCTCTCTCCTCGTAGCAGCAGCACTCTGCCTGCCCCTCACATCCGCTTCTCAACCTGGCGCCGCCTCTCCGGTTCCGGCTCCGATGCGCGACCTGACCTGGGGCCAGCTCAACTTCCTCCACACGACCGACACCCATGGCTGGCTCGGCGGCCACCTCCTCGAGCCGCAGTACTCGGCCGACTGGGGTGACTACGTCTCCTTCGCAGAGCACATGCGCCGCAAGGCTGACGAGCGCGGCGCCGATCTCCTCGTCATTGACACGGGTGACCGCGTCGAGGGCAACGGCCTCTACGACTCCTCCAGCCCCAAGGGCCTCTTCACCTACGATATCTTCCGCGAGCAGGCCGTCGACGTCCTCTGCACCGGCAACCACGAGCTCTACCAAGCCGACGCCGCCCAACGCGAGCACGACATCACAGTGCCCAACTACCGCGACAACTACATCGCCAGCAACCTCGACTACATCGACCCCAAGACGGGCGACCGTGTGCCTCAGGCCCAGCGGTACCGCAAGTTCAAGACTAAGAACCAGGGGCTCGAGATCATCGCCCTCGGGTTCCTCTTCGACTTCACCGGAAATGCGAACAACACCGTCGTCCAACCGGTCGAGGATACCATCAAGGAGGAGTGGTTCAAGAAGATGCTGCAGGAGGAGAAGCCCGACCTCTTCGTCGTCATCGGCCACGTTGGCCTGCGCATGCCCGAGTTCAAGGCCATCTTCACCGCCATCCGCAAGGACAACTGGTTCGCGCCCATCGCCTTCTTCGGGGGCCACGCCCACGTCCGCGACGCTCTTAGCTTCGACAAGGATGCTTTCGCGCTTGCCAGTGGGAGGTACGGCGAGACCATCGGATGGATGTCGATCGACAACATTAAGAAGGCCAAGTCTGCCTCCTCCGCCAACGAGGTCTCTGCTGAGGCTGCGCCATCCGTCTCCTTCACGAGGAAGTACATTGACAATAACCTCTTCGGCCTCTACCACCACACCGGTCTCAACGCGACGACCTTCCCGACAGAGCACGGCAAGAACGTCACCAAGATGATCGAGAAGGCCCGCAAGGCGCTCGACCTCGACTACAAATACGGCTGCGCTCCCAAGGACTTGTGGGTGAACCGCGCCGCGTACCCGGGCGACGACAGCATCTTCACTTGGCTCGAGACGCAGGTTCTCCCTGACGTCATCCACAAGAAGGACCGGAAAGATGTCCCACGCCTGGCCATCGTCAACACGGGCGGCCTGCGCTTTGACATCTTCAAGGGTGCCTTCACAAAGGACAGCACCTACATCGTGTCGCCCTTTACCAGCACCTTCAAGTACATCCCTGACGTGCCGTACGGCGTGGCCAAACGCGTCATTGAGCTTCTCAACAAGGGCGGCAAGATCTTTGAGGCGACGCACGATACCCGCTTCATGAACATTCCCGAGATGATGTTCCCCAAGGACGATATCGTTATGTTGAAGACGGAACAGGAAGGCGAACCCCGCCGCCTCGAGCTCCGCCAAGAGCCCGACCAGCACCGGCTGTCTGACGAGGACGACAAATCCAAGAAGCCTGACCTTATCGGTGGGTATACCACCAAGGACGACATCGGCACCGACGGCGACGACACGGAGCACTCGCCCATCAAGTTCTACGAGGTTCCCAACTGCGTGCAAACAGAAATCGGCTTCCCCGAGGAGGGCGAGCCGGAGAAGGTGGACGTCGTTTTCATCGACTTTATCCTGCAGTGGATTATTGTCGCCCTCAAGTTCAGCGGCGGCGACTACAGTGAGAAGGACGTGTTGACGTGGTCCGACGACACGCTGACGTACAAGATGGGCGAGTGGATCAAGGAGAATTGGAAGGGAGACTGCTGAACGGGCTCGGCCGAGACAGGATTGTCTTCTATGGGCTGATAATGATGTTTGGATAAATTGATTTTTCGTCTAGGGTACATTGGTTTCTTGATAGGAGTTTTTGGATCGATCTGGACCCCTCAATTTTTTTTTAAAAAAAATTGCTTTTCATCAGGCTGCGCATACTATCTGCTCTAGGCAGATTAGACAAGACAGACACTAGGCGGGGGATTATCAGCATGGAGGGAGGTGCGGATATGGGATCATATGGGAAGCATAGAAACCCAACTCAGTAGATTGCAAACAACACCGCAAAACATACATCATCTTACCTTATCTTCTCTTCTCTCTCAGATTGCGGCCCGGAACGGCGCCAAGCCCAGATCCGCTGTCAGCAACGGACCTTCTTGTGCTCGGTTGCGGGGCGTTTGCTCATCGACGGACTTGTCAGTGTCACTCACTCACCTGAAGCCCGAATCGACCTCGTATCGGGCCTTGCTCACCGCGAACAGACACCGTCCGGTCGCATTCTCTCAACGGCGGAGTATGGTTTCCTCTTTGGCGTCCTCCCTGCTGTTTTTTTCTCTCTTCCCTTTCGTCCCAGTATCTCCCGCTTACCCACGGCGCACGGCAGAGGCCGCGAGATGAATCAGCCACGCCGAGGCCAGATCAGAAACAGATTACAGACATCACAAACGCCAAGGCGGCTGGCCTCCGGGCAACTGTTCGGTGAAAATTTGCCGTCGAGGTCTGCAGAACAGTGTTGTTTTCCTTGTGAGACCCCCCCCCCCCCCCCCCCCCCCCCCCCCCCCTTCTGAAGTGAAATGGGGCGCACGAGCGTGAGCGGTGGTCCAGTGGCCCGTGGCGCGGATCGATTCTGGCATGGCATCGGCGGCGGATGACGCTATTGACAGACAGCGCTGTCAGCTGAAGAGGCTACGAGACTCGAGCCAGAGGGCTTGACTCTATTATAGACAGTCCAAGGTCCCAGGGAGGGAAAGCGGCCGCCTCCTATTCATGCGTCGTCTCCCTGGATCTTTCTTTGCTGTGGCTGTTAAGCTGGACGCAAATAAGGGATGGAACTGTAGAAGACACCTTGTGTACGCCGCCAACCTTTTATGTGCGTGTGTGGGGGGTTTGCTGCGAGTCGACGGCCAAGTTTGCTAATTTCGTCTGGAAGCTTGCTTGAGAATGCTGCTGCGTCAGAAGTCCCATAATTAATATGGATGACTCCGGCGAAGGTTCCTTTCTTCTTCTTCTTCTTCCTTTTTTTTTTTTTTTTTTTTTCTCTTTCTCTCCCTCTTCGTTCCATGGTCGCTGGAGCGCACACGGGCCTCTGCAGAAAATAATACGAAGTTGCGTCCTGCTCGTAGATGTGTAGATCTCAATCGAAGTTCGGACATGTTTTGACGTCAAACCGCTCCACCTGCGACGGAGGATTTCTTGACCGATTGCCAGGCAATCCATGCCCCCCGGTTCCTCATCGGCACCGACGTTGTTCCTTCTGCTGCTCGGCTGGGTTGCATGAGGCTGATGGGCTCCATTTGCGTTGTTTCGTTGATGGATCGCGGCAAGGCAACTGCTGGTTAACCTGGACCGGAAAAGTTTCATGTCAGAGAAAAAGACCTTCCTCTCTCCATTGCTCGGATGGAGCAGCCGGCCCCCAAGAAGCTTTGCGAGCGAGCTAAAAGGGACCTTAGCAACTTTTTAGCCAGGGGAACCCCCTTTTCCTTCGCCGGTACGTACCGTTGGTTGGCGTTCTTTTGTTTCCTTCTGATCGGCCCTCCACCCGCTAACATGCAGCCCCCCTTGCCTGTTCCTGTTTCCCCCCCCCCCGATTTGGCACTGAAATATGTGTAAGCGATCGGGTACGGTGAGCATCGAGTAATGTACCCTTCAGTTAACCAGAGGCTGATGTCCTTATGTAGCACAGACGTTGTAGACAATCAACATGCGGCAAATGAGATTTTAAGCTCTTCTTCGGATGGAGCATGGACACCACTGCAGAAACTCTAATAAAAAAATACAAAATACAAAATAAGAATACAAAAAAGAGATGAGTCTGGCAGGTATGATTGCGCAAACACCCTTGATCCCGGGGATCCCATTCAGGTGGTATTATCCGGGGACGCTCTTATCCCATTTCGTTGTTCGTCACTTATCGTCAACCCCAAGAGCGGCACAGCCGTCGTCACGAGGCCTTTTCCGCCTTCTTGCCAGGGGTAAACCGCATAAGGCTCGCTGTGAGTGTCCCTTTTCAGGGGTCCTCGTCTACCCGTCTGCCTCCCTTTGCAGTGCAAGGGCAGGCACGCCAGCCTTGGGCGTGTGTGATCTGTGGGTGAGCGCCCACGTAAACCTCCTTGCAGCTGCAGCAGAAGGATTCGATTCTCTGCCCCCTTCCCCTCGACTCGGCCGTCCTCCCCCCCCCCCCCCCCCCCCCCCCCAC